>LNAC01000941.1:0-134857 GCA_002007465.1 Ailurus styani | reverse complement strand
CGGCTCGGCTCGGCCCGGCCCGGCCCGGCCCGGGAGGCGTGCATGCCCCTGCTGCCCGCGGCGCTCACCAGCAGCATGCTCTATTTCCAGATGGTGATCATGGCAGGGACGGTGATGCTGGCTTACTACTTCGAGTACACCGACACGTTCACCGTGAACGTGCAGGGCTTCTTCTGCCACGACAGCGCCTACCGCAAGCCCTACCCGGGCCCGGAGGACAGCAGCGCCGTGCCCCCCGTGCTCCTCTACTCGCTGGCCGCCGGGGTCCCCGTGCTCGTGGTAAGCCCGGGGGCGCCCGCCCTCGCGTCGGACTCCCTTCGGTCGCCCCTCACCTTCAGGGCGGAGGCCCCGCCGAGGGTCGGGGCGCGGCGGCTTTGCCTTCTAAGTTCCTCCAAGTTGTGGGCAGCCCCTTCCCCAGGGGACATTCTTCTAGGGCGCGTCAGGGGTGGGCGCGAAGGAAGCCCGCATCTCTCCCCACTTGCCACCCCCGCACCCCCTGCTGTGCCTGCGGCGTTAGGGTGACGGGGAGGAGGATGGGAGCGATGGGGGCTGCGGGAGGGGAGGGGTGGGGGTCGGGGCCGCGGTGAGCCCTTGGTGAGCCCTTGGATGAATTTTTACTCCATCCACTCAGTGGCCTTGAAGCCTCGCTGGCCGCCGGCTCTCGGATTGCGTCTGGAAGCTGAGCCGCGGCCGGCCGGCGAGGAGGAGAGGGCATCATTCGCTGGGGGTGGGAAGGGACTCCTGCTTCCCGAGTCTGGGCGCGCATTCCCGTTTTACCACCACCTTCCCTGTCAGATGAAAGTGCCAATGGGACTAAGCTGACTAGGGAACGAATATCTAAAAAAGAATTTTGAAAACTGCTAAATGAAGAGGCTCCGACAGCAGTGCTCGCTGAAAAGCAGGAGCTGTGTCCAAATGACAAGATTCATTTAAAGGCAGCTCCACTCTCTGGGCAGCTTAAGTCCTTTTCTCTGATAGCCTCACTTAGAATGCCTTGTGGATTTATGGAGTGTGTGTGTGTGTGTGTGTGTGTGTGTGTGTGTGTGTGTACACAGACACAAGCACACATGTACATACAGATATACATATGTAATTATGATGGTAATCACATAATAATTTACATATGTGAATATGGTGCAAAATTATTGGTAGGATAATTGGTGTTTCTTCAGAAAACATTATGATTCCTCTGTTATTGCCAGAGTATTGGAGGTGTCCTTCCAGTGATATGGCTTCTCTCTTTCAACTCTCAACAGATAACAAATAGGAAATTAGGAAATGAAGAGGAAAGGGAAAAGGAAGTTTTATTTCAGTGGTTGAATGTGTAAATTTCAACAAATGAATGTTGAGAACATCAGTGGTATCTACTGGGCTTGGATATTCATGTTTACTTTGATTTTAGGGGAAACAATTTCATATTTTTCCAAATAATGAGAGGTTCCTAACACACGTAATGAAATTCCACCAAGGAACTTCTTGATAACTTCAAAGTAACTTTGTTTATCACAGGTACCATGATAGTTGACTTAGAATTCAGCTCCAGTATACTGGTTTGGAAAGTGTTAGACCTTGCACCAGAAAATGTTTTGTTTTGTTTTTAATATTGTAGTTTGCTAAAAACCACCTTCGTGTTTGTGTTCTCTCCCTTCCATTTGAAAAGCTGAAAGAGGAAAGAAAATGTAGTCATTTTAGGGAATTCTTTTTCCTTTCTGCAGATGTTGGGTTTTCAGTTACATGTTTTCTGGTAGACTGAATAGCTCAGGGATTTTTCCTTTTTTTTTCTTTTTTTTTTCTTTTTTTAAGAAAAAAGCCTGTTACTTTCAGGTCACTGGTTTGGTTATAACCATAACCAATAATGTCTGTAACTTGTCCCTTGGTGATTACCATTCTGTGTCTTATTTAAATGAGGTAGCACCTTTCAGATCCTAACTAACCATCCATGGTGAGAGGTGCCAGTTAGAGACGAGAACATATTGGCCCTAAGATGTTGATTATTTCCCACTTAGGGGAAAGCTAGGAGGAGGAGAAAGGGATCAGTCATTATTGAGTGCCTACTCTGTGCTGGGCACACGAGCCATAACTGCATTTATTCTTCAGACCATTCCTCTCCAGACAACATTTAAGGACACTGAGGGTCAGATAATAAAATGGAAACACCTGAAAATAAAAGTGGTGGGTGTGGTGTTTGTATGCCCATGGGCCTGATACCAAATGCCATGCTACTTCTACTACTTCCAAAGAACATGTTCTCTAAGAGAGGACGACAATGGCTAATGCAGCAGGCATCTAGAATAAAAATTGCAGGGGTTTTAAAGGGAGGATCTGACTTGCTTTCCATGTTTTGACTTTCAGTTCTTTAGTTGCAAGAAAAGAATTTGAGGGGGGGTGCATCTGAAGAGAAGAAAGTGCTGGATTTTAAAGGCTAGTAGTGCTGCCGGTCCTTGTTTCCCCTTCTGCTTTTCCAAAGAGTACGCTCTCACAGTGTGAGAGGTGGGGGACAGTAATGGTAGCTCTGCCTTTCTCTTCCTCTCAAGAACACTGGCTTAGCACAGTGACTCTGCATGGAAGTAATACTCTTAGTACTGATAGCACTAGTCATGCCCATCGTTTGTTGACTTATACACCTTATACCCATCTAACATTTGCATTATCTGTGAAAGCAATTGTTATTATTGTTACCTAATATTTGCAAAAACTGAGGTTTTTAAAGAGAAAGTACCTTGCCCAAGGTCTAGGGCTAAAAATGTTATACTCAGAATCTAAACCCTACTTCGTCAAATTCCCAAGCTGGAGCCTTTTCTATTATAACATATAAATGCAGTTCACTAATAAGTTATTCTTCTAAATAAATGCCTCAGACAGAGATTCCCCATCTCTTACATTTCTTGGGCTGTAGTGATAAAGGTTCTCATACTGCATATTTTTTAACCTTCAAAAGTCATTTTGAAGTCTTTACGTTAATTTGAAAACTAGCTCTCCTCACTACCACAAGCTGTGGTTTTGTTTCATACTTGCTAAATTCATTTATCTAAAAATCAAAAGCAATATATCTTTTCAGTTTTATCACTTTTATGTAGTGTTGATTTAGAGCCCAGGTTTGGAATCTAACAAATTTGGATTCATATCCAAAGTACATCCTGCTGCTATGTTAACAGTTGGGAACTCTACTTGCTGTGTAACCTTGAACAACTTATCAAAGCTTGTTAAACCTCAATTTCCTAAGTCACAGAATTTTGAATATTCAGTTAGATATAATATATAAATGTCATCCTTGGCCCATAGTGGACACTCCACAGGAGATAAGAGATGAGTAAATCATTAGTATTATTAATGAAATGGTAATTCAGTAAATGTTTATTGAATTCCTGTGTTGCAAGCATGAAACCAGACAGAGTAAAAGTTATAAAGGAGGGCGCCTGGGTGGCTCAGTGGGTTAAAGCCTCTGCTTTCGGCTCATGTCATGATCTCAGGGTCCTGGGATCGAGGCCCGCATCGGGCTCCCTGCTCAGCGGGGAGCCTGCTTCACCCCCCCTCTCTCTCTGCCTGCCTCTCTGCCTCCTTGTGATCTCTCTCCCTCTGTGAAATAAATAGATAAAATCTTTGAAAAAAAAAAGTTATAAAGGAAACTTCAGAAGTAAACCAAACTCCTGAGGAGTTTACAGCCTAATTTGGGAAATTAGGTAAATATGCCAAGGTCATAATATATATCACCATAATAGAAGTGTGTGTACACACAGACACACACACACACGCACACATGCCACAAAGACCTCTGGTGGTTCAGAAGAGGACAAGCTCATTTTTATTTAGAGGGGTGAGAAAAGGCTTTGTGAAGAAAATGGTGGCATTTGAGATGTGACTTGAAGAAGAGACTGGAATGGAGTTTGAGTCAGGACATCACAGAAGCAGCTACATGGACAGCCACTTGGTAGCAGAAAATGCAGGCTGTACTCTTGAAACAGCAAGTGGTGTGTCTTGTTTCTAACAGAGAGTATACTGCTGAAAAGGAAGATGTGAGTCTCAGTGATGAGTCCTGGAATGCCAGGCTGAAAGTTTTTCCAATTTGTTGGGAATTGGCTAGGGACATTATCTGGTGGGTGGTGTTTTAGGACATTTTGGGGACAGTAGTATAGGGCTCTTCTATTATTAAAATACCTGTATAAGTATTTTATTTTATTTTATTTTTTTTAAAGATTTTATTTATTTATTTCACAGAGGGAGAGAGATCACAAGGAGGCAGAGAGGCAGGCAGAGAGAGAGGGGGAAGCAGGCTCCCCGCCGAGCAGGGAGCCCGATGCGGGCCTCGATCCCAGGACCCTGAGATCATGACCTGAGCCGAAAGCAGAGGCTTTAACCCACTGAGCCACCCAGGCGCCCATGTATAAGTATTTTAGACTCTTTATCCTTAAGTCTGTTTTGTGATGTGAAATATTACTTTGTGTTTTCAGAAAATGCCTGTAACTTGGGCTCCTTTACAAAGACAACGTGTTTCATTAGCTCCTTGAAAACGTCCTGCTCAGCGTGATCCATGTAATATTTGCTGAAGCACCACATACATAATTTATAGGTATACATTTAATTAGAGATCTTTGATTTTTCACTGATTAAAAGAACTGGTGATGACAATGTTTTCTGTGCCCCAAAGTTGGATACAGTGGCCACAAGCAGCTATTGTTCGTTAGATCATTAAGCAACATAGGTGATTTGAAGGAGACCAGAGTTAGAACATTCTTCTTCATAGAGCCAGAACCAGGGCAGAGAGAAACCAGCAGTGAGCCGGGCAGATTTGACTGTTAGGGAACATGTCTGATTCTTTGTGTCTGCATCCTCAGGAAACTCCCTCTGGACTCTGAGGCTCAGGGATGCAGGTGCTGCTGCTGCTGTCCCAAGGGGGTGGGGTCACTAAATGTGGCAGGGGTAGATGATGACAGAAAGGCCTTCGTGTCTAGAGCGCCATCTTGTTAGATCAACGTGCCTGAACCTTCCCTATAGACCTTTTCTTCTGTGAACCTCATCTTGAGTGCTCGCTTCTATTTCTACTCCCGGGACACGTGCCTATGGCATGGTGAGGAGAAGCACAGACATGGTGTCCAACCAGCCTAAATGTTTGTCTGCATTTCTCTCACTTCCTCTGTGTGGGACCTTGGGCAACATTTTCTTATTCATAAACTGGAGATAAAAATGCCTACCTCTTGAGAGGCAGTGCATCTAGAGGTTAAGATCCAGACTCTAGAGTCAGACTGCTTGGGTTTGAAAGCCTAGATCTGCCACTTCCCCGCTGTGGGAACCTGAGACAGTCTTTCTATGCTTTGGTTTCTTCCACTGTAAAATGGAGATAATAGGAGTATTATCCCAGGATTATTATGAGTATGAGATGGTTTCCCATATGTGTCAAAGGAGTACCCCTAAATACGTGTTTGCTACCATTAGTCCTCCCCAGGTTGGGGTGATTAATCAAGATAATCTCTTTAAGGCACCTAGCAAAACGCATTTGTCAGTGGATTCCAGGGCTGATAAAATATTAGAGGTGGGCAGAGGCCACCTAGTTCAACCCACTCACTCACAAAAATTAGGGACTCTGAATAGCAAGAATAGCAAAAATTGGAACTCTCTTATTGGCATCACGTCAATATTACCTCTGATGACTCCTCTTTTTTTTTCAAGTAGGCTAACAGTAGCTAGTATATCCTATGCAGCGGACACTGTGTTAGATATATTTAGTGCATTACTTCATTGAATGCTCACCATGGTGGTTCTTTCTTTAAGCATACATGCTATCATTAAATGTACTTACAGATAAGAAATATGATATTTAGTGAGATTGTGTGTCAGACTTGTATTAAATTATTTAAGTCCATTAATTAATTTTTACCTTCAGTTTATGAAAGAAATTTGGATGTGAAGAGGGTAGAGTGCCAACCAGGAGTCCCACATCCACAGAGTCAGAATCATCAAAGCCTGTGCCTCTAGTTCTTCTGTTCTATACCTTGATCTTAACCCATTCAGCAGATCTTTACAGATTTTTGGTCATAGTGATTTAGTACCAGAGGAGTCCAGATTTTCTCAAATCTTTTATCCTCCATTTCAGTTTTTCTCATTTGATCAGAAGCTTCGTGTTCCAGTGTAGATAATGGTTTCAATGTGTGGTGTAGGAGATTGTTTTGTTTCCTGTTAAGCTTGAAATGTTGTAGAGAGGTGGGAGGCAACAGAAGGGATTCAAAGATATTTCTGTTATTCTGATGGGAAGCCATGGTGCTTATCTCTGTAGCATACACTGACACAGTGCTGCAGGGCGCTGCATTTGTGTGGACTCACCCTCTGGTTCTAGACCTGCACACTTCAGTGGTGGGCCGCTATTTCTAAGTCATGTTCCTTAAAATGGGACCTAGCGCTAAATTTGGGGTGCAGTGAACACACTGAAATTGTGTATAGATACTATATATATATATATATATGTATATACACACACACACACACACACAACACACACACACACACACACACACGTATACATTTTTCTAGTAAGAGCTCCGTAGCTTTATTGGATTGTCACAGATATCCAAGATTCTATAAAAGTTAGAACCACACTATGTCCTTATGTCTCTAAGACCTTGCTTCACTTAGTTTCATTCATATTCATTCATTCATATTTTCCCTCCCTCCCTTCATTTCTTTTTGTCTTTCTTTTTCCAAAGATCCCCTCCACTTTTCATACTGGTAAGGAGATGGTGATGCTGAGGGGAAAGCACGGGCTGGTCTGAAAAACTTCTCCTTCTCTCTGTCCCCTTCTTTCTCTGCCTGTCTTCCTCCCCATCCCTTTCTCCCCTTTTATCTTCCTGTCTCCTTTGTCCCCTCCAACCCCTATCGCTTGGTAATCCCTGGGGCTTTTCTGAGCCAGTTACCTTATCTGAAAAATGTGGACTGGGGCGCCTGGGTGGCTCAGTGGGTTAAAGCCTCTGCTTTCCGCTCAGGTCATGATCTCAGGGTCCTGGGATCGAGGCCCGCATCGGGCTCCCTTCTCAGCGGGGAGCCTGCTTCCCCTTCTCTCTCTCTGCCTGCCTCTCTGCCTCCTTGTGATCTCTCTCCCTCTGTGAAATAAATAAAATCTTTAAAAAAAAAAAAAAGAAAAAGAAAAATGTGGACTGACTTCTTCCTACTTTTCGGAGCTATTGTGAGAATCAAATAGGTGACAATATACTTTGGAGACACTATGAAAAAAGCATAATGTGAGTGGATTACGTGGGTTATATATACCCAGCTGGTCATTGGAGATGGTTATGACCGCTCACAGAGTGACTACATCCCATTCGTTTATATAGTTGGAAACAAAATAATGTTTCCAAGGAGCAATTATACCATCTGTTAAGTATGCACTGTATCACATTAATTTTTAAATTTGCATTGTTCCAAAAAGACATCATTTGTAAAAGTTTTAAATGATGGCAATGCAGCTACTATGTACTAGATACAATGCTATCGCTTGAATTTGTGTAACGAGTAAGGCATATTCACTGCCCTTCAAAAGTTCAGATATTGTGCATGAAGTTATAGCTGCAGACCTTCATTTTCTTGTCTGTAAGATTGAGGTAATGATACTTAACATGATACCTTATAAGAATTAAATATAAGCACGCATCAAGTACTCAATAACTGATAGCTGATCTTTTAGCATAAATGCCAATAATATTTATTGATAGTGCACAGCAAAATGACATCAGGTGTACTTAGTTATTTCTGTGGAACGAATGAGGCAAACCATTTACTCTTCACTTTAACCCTTTCGTACAGTATATGCATTAACTCATCTAGGGAGCTTTAGCAGTTTTCTCTAGCTGGTAAATGATACATCTAAGATCTGAATCTATTACTTCAAGTCCAGTGCTCTGTTGGCTCCATGCAGTTTCCCACTAGTTTGATTCCCAACATAAAATGGTGACATTCCTAGAAGACAGAGGTGACTTAAATCATATTGATTATGAATCAGTGTGATGTTTACAGTATCCGTATGTTTGTTAATGTATAAGCTCAGTTATAACCAGACATGACAAGGGGATGTTCAAAAACATGTTCAAAGACAAAACTTCATTGACTTTTAACAACCAGTGGAATGGCCAATAGAACAGCTCAGCATTCCCATTCATCAAGTCGAGAGGCAAGTTCTGATCTCAGAGAATTTAACCAATAGTTAGGAGGATCCTTTCAACGACTTTGGAAAATCATAAAAATATCATTTAGATGGAAGATATTTTAAAATATGTGGAGTTCTATATCCAGTGCTGTTTAAACTATTTCTGAGAATGCCAGTTTTCACTCAGCAGGCTGGTTATTTTTTTAGTCTTATTATGACAGATGTAGTTTGAAAATCACTGTCAGTAAAACCACCATTTTTGTTGTTGTTGTTGTTATAAAAAACAGAATCTGAAAGATTTTTTCCCAGACCAGTGCATTTAGAACTCTAAAGGCAGTCTTTTGGTGGACACTTCTCACTGAATGAATGTTTGAGTGAATCTCTGTGTGCATTTATGTGTAGTGTACATATATATATGGTCTGTAGTAAACTTGGAATTTATTATATGGATTAATTTTTATCCCCGTTGTTTCTAACCTCTATAGTGTTCCCCCATCCATCTCTCCCTTCCAAAAAACCCCCAACTTTCTGGAACATTCTGCTATATCTGTTTAGATTTAGCACCACCTCCTCTGAGGAAATCTCTTGGACTCCCACATTCTCCTCTATGACTCTTTAGCCTTTTTAACAAATTGTGGTATTAAAATAACCTTATACTGTGCTTTATGTTGTATTTATTTTATTCCTATTTCCATCACTAGACTTGAGCATCTCAAAGTCAGTGTATTATAATCGGACTAAAGTTGATTTCATCATACCCAACTCTTCAGTTATCTTAGGTAGATAAGGTATCCAGGCACCAACTAAGTTTGTGATGATGAGGTTATAATGATCAAATTCTGATGAGCATGCAGTTACTTAATAACCATTCATTGAAACAGGCAAAAAAAAAAGTCCATATGCCCAGTTCTGTAAGCTAGGTGAACTGGCAGCTCTTTGTCCTTTGAAGTGTTTTAAGTGTATGAAAGTTTCATCACAGACAAGGTGGGATTCTGTGCCCTTGCATTGACGTGCTTTATGCAGAAATCCTCCTAAACCAATATCTGGACCTGAGATCCATTGAGAACAAGCCATTGTGGTACAGGTTACAGACCTCACTATAGTCTTATGGTTTATTCACTCAAGGATGGAAAGTATCTCCAAATTAATTAGTTAATCCACATGGCTTGAAAATATTTAATTTCACTGATAAACATTCTATTTTTAGCATTCATCATGCTAATTAAAAGTCATTATTTTCATCAATACACTATTTTTTATTTATAATGCTAATTAAATCAGTTATTAATTAACATAACAGATAGCAAAAAGACTTGCAGCAGCCTCTTTGGATTGGGCTTTTCCTGATAAAATGCTAGTGACGCCCCAGGACTTCCTCCCTGCCTTCCTCGTTCCTTCTTCTCCTGAACAAATATGCAGTGAGCACCTCCCATGTAGAGCATACCTTGAAAATAAGGCTTGAAAATCTTACTTGACTTGCTGCAAATCCCAAAACCAGGATTAAGCTCATCTTTCTCTTCTTCAATTTTTTCAGAGCAGCATCATGAAACAAAAGACTTATGAAATCATAGGTCAGTTAAATACAAATGTACTCCTATCATATCTACGTATTACCAAAATAGCTTAAGGCATTTCTTGTCTAAAGAAAGCAGGATTTGTGTTGATAGAACCAGAACCACTATTCTGAGTAAATTGTGTATTGTGTTTCTCAGGTGTTGATCCCCTTTTTTTAAAGAGTGCTTTCAATAGCTCCAGCAAAGACTGTACTTTTCTATCAAGATTTTTTATTGAGATTTCAGATTTAGCTTTTTCTCACACCGGGGTGCACAGAAGCACTTTTCACACTGAGAAGCATCTTATATTTCCAGAGATCTCATCAAAGCAGAATGTTTGGTTTTCACAGACACCAAAATTGAGCAGTCTTCGATAGAGATAGTGCACCTGGACCCTCATCTTGTAGTTTAAAATGAATTCCTGAAATTTCCAATTAAAACAAAATAATATCATTGGGTTGGTGACAATGACCTCTTCCTTCACATGTGCCTTTGAAGTGTTGGGTTCACTCAGTAACTAAACTGAATGAAGAGACTAAGTCAAAACTATGTGACAATCCTTTTGGTCTTTCACAGAGAGACCTTTGTTTCCTATTCCTTCTGGCTCCTAATCACATGATTATTTGGGGTCCCCTTTTTATTTCTCCTGGGACTAAGTCTAGAATACAGATATAGGAATCCAGTAGACACTTTATTCAAGCCACACTATCAGGTTTTTTCTGCCATTCAATTTTTGGAAAAGATTTGTGAATCTAATGTCAGAAGATACTTCTTTGTAGCTGGGATTTGTTAGTCGTGAAAGCAGCCTTAGAAATCATTTAGTTTTATCTCTTGATTTTCAGATGAATGGCCAGAGAGATTAAGTGACTTGCCCAAGGCCATGCAACTAATGAGGAATGACACAAACAGCTGTCATCTGTGGGCACTGAGTATATATCAGGGATTGCGGTAAGAATTTACCCATATTAACCAATTGAATCCTCCCATCATTGCAGATAGACACAGCTGTTATCTCAATTTACAGATGAGGACACTGAGGCACAAAAGGATTAAGCAAGTAACCCATAACCCCACAACAAGAAAGTTGACATACCTCAGCAGAATGGCAGATACGTGCTTGTAACACAGAGGTGGCGTTTGTCCCCTTACCAAATTTTTTGCCATCTCCTGCAGGGGCTAAGACCACTTGCAAGGAATTGCTCTGCGTGGCAGTATTAGTTGGGAGAGAGAGGTGAAGAGTATATGATTATTATGACAGCTTTTTCACTGTTGACCGAAAAGATTTCACTGAATATTATATTTACAATTGGCACTGTCTGTGACAGTGAAGAGGTAGTGGCAGATAAGGAAAAAGAACATTTAATTCTCAAACAGTTTGGTTCTATGATATCTTTTATGCTTCTAACATCAAATCTTTTCAGACAAAAAGTAAAACTACATTTGAAACTTGCTGCAAGTAGAAGTAACTAAAACCTCCAATTTTTGATGCACAGATTCCAAATTCTTATAGTGTGATTTTAACATAACACAATATAATATAATTATAACAGTATATATAATTAACATATAGCAGATCTACTGCACTCAAGGCAGAGTCATTATGTTAAGTTTGGCAACTAGTTAGAGGCATGGAAGAAGAAATACTCAGTGATTGTGTGTGTGTGTGTGTGTGTGTGTGTGTGTGTGTGTGTGTGAAGGAAAAACATAGACATTTATGTATTTGTATATTTTGATGTCTTTTTTTTTTAAGGGACTTAGGGATACTCTTAAAATGATTGTAGAAATTTTGGGTCCAATCCTGTAGTGCCATTTTCTGCAAAACAGCAGTGACTTGAGAAATCAGTTCTCTGCTATGCTGTGCTTTATGTTATTTTCCCTACTCTTCATTTCCATCTGCTTAAATACTTTCCAGCCTTTACATTAGGCACCTGCAATCCCACCTCTTTCATAACTCCTCCTTTGATGCTTCTAGTCAACAGTGATCTACCTTGCCTTTAAAATCCTTTTTGAATAATAGTTTGTCCTCTTATATACTTTCCATAAATTGTAGTTGTGGGTGTGGGATGGGGAGCTGGAGAGACAGCGAGACCAAATAAAGGGAACAGTAGCAACAATGTATTACTGTATGGAAATAGTGAATGTTATTGGTAAGATTGGTAATAAATTTTGTATATGCAGGTTTTATGATGATCTGAAATTAAGAGGAGAGAGAGATTGGGGAAGGAAGGAAGAGAGAAAGAAAGGGGGAGGGAGGGAAGGAGGAGAGAGAGAGAGAAAGGAAGGGATGAAGTGAGAGAGGGAGAGAGAGAAGAAGGAAGGGAGAGAGGGAGGAAGAAAGAGAAAGGAAAGAAAAGAAAGAGAGGAAGGGAGGAAGGAAGGAAGGAAAGAAGAGAAAGGAAAGGAAGATGGAAAGAAAGAAAAGGAAGGGTGACTTACTGGCCTGACAGGCAGTGAGCTTTCCTCATTACTCTGCTGCTTACTGCCTTTGAGACCTTGAGAAAATAAGTAGCTTTCTGGCCTCTGTGTCATTAGAGATCTGGTTTGGAAGGGTTTGAACTTCACCCGAGGCGGAAACTGACTGACTCATGGCTCCTCAGATAGCTTTTTATGTGTGTGAAACAAGTGTCACTATTAGGACATTTTACCTCACAATGAAATAGTCTATCTCTCTGACTTGTCTGCTTCTGGGCCTCTCACCGTTTGAAGCCTTATAGAACACCCTAGATGGTCTCCCAACACCTGACGTCATTTTAGTTCTTTGACTCTTTTTTTTTTTTGAGACTTGGAGTTTTCAGACTCACATGACTTGGGTCCCGTTTGCTATTCTGGCTCTCACGTCTGACCTCACTTGAGATGTGCTCTTTTTAAGGCATGGCACCAGCCCTGAATGATGTCTTCCTGGTGTACTTTTCACCCCTGGCGAAAACGTCAGAAGTTCTGCATACTGTTTTCTTTAATGCATTAGCCTTGGGTCACCAGAAAGTCTCCCTGTGGTTATTATCTCATCTGTGAAGGGAGGAGGTTAAACTTTTTTTCGAGTAGGCAAAAACACTGTGTGATCATGCACATTGTTTCCCTCCTATGACCACAGTGAACATCGCTAAGAGACTGTGGCATTTTCTTTCCAACTGAGACCGATCTTCAGTCCTTGAGGCAGAACTCCAGGCAACATCTTCTATTTGGATTTGCTGTCTTGCAATCAAATGATTGTTAAAATGCTTCCAGTTGTATGTCATATATACAATGTAGCATACTGCATGTTTATGTATTATAGTTAATTACATATAAGTATTTCGACCATCAAAAGATTATAAATTCAACAAATTTGGTGTGTCTTTGCCTCTTGCTCACCACATAATGCCTAATATAATGACTTTCCAATGGCAGATATAAGTAATTATTAATGTATTTTAAGAGAACACAATTGGAGAAGCAGGAATGAAAATTATTTGAGGTACCCATTCCTAGATACTTATGTTATAAAGTCCAAAGTATTTTTCCAAATCCCAATTCTTAATGTTACCATTCATCCCTGATTTCGGATATTTTCCCCATGAACATTCATGTATTTTTTTAATTTAATCAAAGTTATCTAAAATATAGTTCAAAATATTTACTTCAAATGGAGAATATTTTAAACACCTATCATTTTTTTTAAAAAATCATTAACATCATCATATTTATGCTCCTGTAACCACTATTTCCCCCATGTCTTTAATTGTCCACAGGACAAAATTTTATAACTTTAAATCGTCACTCAGTAAGCATTTCTGTAGCATATGCTCCTCCTTCATCAGGTGTGGCATACTGTGTATTTCAATACTTCCCCCCACTATTTTTTTTAGAATGAATTGGTGGATTTAAAGAGCACGTCACCTTCCATTCTGTTTTGTAAATCAAATAGGCACTATGTTCTACATCAGAAGTTTGTCTATTTGGTAAGTTAGAAAATTTCTTTCTTTTTTTTTTTTTGGTCTTCTGTTGTAAGATTCAGCTAGCTGGCAGAGTTTCTTTCCTTTTTTTCTTTTTTTTTTTTTAAGATTTTATTTATTTATTTATTTGAGAAAGAGAGTAAGCATGAGTGGAAGGAGGAGCAGAGGGAGAGGGGCAAGCAGACTCTGACCTGAGCACGGAGCTCAGCATGGGGCTCTACACAGGGCTTGATCTCACGACCCTGAGATCATGACCTGCGATGAAATCAAGAGTTGGACACCCAACCGGCTGAGGCACCCAGGTACCTTGCTGGCAGAGTTTCTAAATGAAATAAGTCATGACTTTATAGTCACTCAGATCTCTGAATCATACTCTGTATATTTCATTAGTAATCCTAAATTAAGAGTTGAAACATTTGACTCAATACATGAAACTATTTTGGAGAAGAGTTTGTTTCCTTAGAGAGTGATAAAAATTAGTGGTACTTTAGAAAATGACATTAATGAGTAGAGAAAGATTTAATGCTGCTTGGGCAGGCAAATCACTTACAACTTCAATTAACTTCAGAAGGAACTAGGAAAATGAAATAAGGATTTTATCATTTATGGATACTTTTAATTGAAAGTCAGGATTTCCCAGTTAGAGCAAAAAATCAGCCAAGTGCAAATTAGCTCCTCACCTTATCCAATGGATACAAGTGAAATAATCTGCTAGTAATCACGTTGAAGTACAATGATCTGGTATTCAGTAATTTGTTCCCCCATTTATCCATTAAAAAACAGTTACTGAATTCTCACTAGACAAAGCTTTGTATGTGTAATGAGCTCTACATATTCAAAGATGGAAGAAAGTATCCCTGTCCTTAAGGAAGTCAAAGTTCAGTGTCAGTGAAGAGTTAAAGTATACTAATCCTGAAAACCGGCCTGGGGAAGGAAGATAGAAGGAATGATGAGAGAGATTTCTGAAAGGATGTGCCCTTAGCTAGTCAGAGCAGTGAGGGAAAGGCAAGGGCATACATATACAGAGTCATTTAGGCTGGAGAAGACTTCCCAGGTTGAAGGAACTCCAACAATGTCTGTAATGGAAAGGTGTATAGCACAGAAGTAATTAGGTTCAGAACATAAGGATGCATAGTAGAAAACGCATTACAGGGGCACCTGGGTGGCTCAGTCAATTAAGCGTCTGGCTTCAGCTCAGGTCCTGGGATCAAGCCCCACGTCACGCTCGCTACTCAACTGGGAGCCTGCTTCTCCCTCTTCCTCTGCTTGCTACTCCCCCTGCTTGTGTGCACTCTCTCTGTGTGTCAAACAAATAAATAAAGTCTTTAAAAAGAAAGTATATTATAAGAATATGCAGGGATTCCCTTACCAGTATGAAGAGGTAAACCTCTGATACGAATTCTAATCTCTTAGCCTATCTCTGTCTGCACAATCGGACATCTAAATCTGCTTGTCTTACAAGTAATTCTGTTCCTGTGACTGATTTTAATTTGGTAAACTGAAAGAAAAACACGGGAATATGGTTTTAGAGTTTTAGGGAATCTAGGGAAATCTTCATCACATTGATCTTGGCTGCCAAGTGTGTTCCAGAGTCCTTACATTTTCCTACTTTAAAATAAAAATACCACAATGAAATAAACTTTTAATTAGATAGTAACTAAGAAGATAACCCTCTGACACACAAATTACATGATTTTCAACCATTATTTGCAAAATGGACAATGCTAAAAGATCAATATTAGTACAATATGAAAGTTTATGTTGATATACACAATTAAAATTTAAATTGACTAAGGATATTTTTGTCGCCATTGCCATGTTTTGCTTCTATAATTAGGACATCTTGACTTGCATTTTCTAAATTATGTAACAGGCGTGCTCACCTTGTAGTAAATATCTTTAATCTCATTTTAAATTGGAAGGTAAAGTGAAATGTATACATCTCTATGTCGCTCTAGAAATTTGAGGGCATGATACTTCAGTTCTTTTAGAAAGCACAGACTGAAATTTATGTGAAACCCAATAGTATTGTTCTTGGTAGGTGAAATTCAAATTTTCCAGTTTATGGTATTAAGGATTAAATGTTCTTGGTTTTCTTGCAAGATGCTCTATCCTTCTAAATTTAGTCATCTAATTAAGATTTCCATTCATGGGAAATGACTTTAAAGAGCACATAAGACAGGCTTTTATACAAACAAGCTTTGATTGGATTAATTGGATTTACATAAATTTTATGATGTGAATATGCTAGTGTCTTGGCTTCATTCACTTGGAAGGGAGAACTTAAAGGAATCAGAAAGAGAAAGCACATGAAAGGTTGCAAAAGAAGCATGTAAAAGCAGTCAGGTTAAGAACAAACCATAAAGAGCTGAAGCAGTCCAAGCTTTAGCAATATATAAACTGGCCAAGCCCGGAAAAGCTGAGCATAGGAAAAAAGAGATGGGAGATTCAGACAGACCACAAGATTGGAGTGGTTTTTTTCCCCCAGAAGATGAGTAGCCTTTACACATGACATGGGTCTGATAACAGGGACTAGGGGGCTGGTGGTACATTTAGGACTAAGAAGGCCAAGGTGAGGATGGCAGCTTGGATGGGCAGGCAAGCTTCTGGCAAGTAGCTCTCAGAGAGGGTCACTTGGTCATCATAGGACAGTGTGCTCCTGGGTTACTGAAGAGATGGTGGCCTGGAGCTGGGACACTGAGAAGTAGGGCAGAGGAGGGCCATATTTAGGAAGCAGAGATGTGGTGCCGTTTCAGGAAGGTACACACATGAGTAAGACAGGGCGGGCTGGTCAGAGCAGGTAACACCCAGGAGGAAGCGGGGGCTGAGGGACAGAACAGAGTGGTGAGATGAGGCCCCAGGCTCCATGATCCCGGGGGTTAGCAGCCCACATCAGGATCCCCAGCAGCCAGCCATCACAGCTCAGAAACTGATTCTGAGCTGAGTAAACAGATATGGGGTAATGGAATTAAGAAAGCATTGGTGTGGAACCAAACTTTGGACCTTACAGCTGCTAGTGCAGAAGTGATCTGCAGAGCATTCATTTGATATTCGTACATTCATTAATAATAATGTGACATCAACAATAGCAACAACATGACCTCTTACACTTGTGTAAAGCTCTGTCATTCACAGAGTGGCTCACAAAATCATGCAACATGGATATTATAATCACATTGAGGTGGTAAAACCCAGGCTCAGGAAAATCGGATTTGCTCACAGTCTTGCAGCCAAAACAGTGGCAGAGCTTAGATTAGAACACGTCACTGGTGTTTTGAACCATTGTTTGTAAACTACTTTGCAGTGAATGAAGACAAGGGCAACAGGTGTGAAAATAATGAAGACTCTCCTGACCTCAGGGGGTTTACAATCTAGTCAAGGATCAAGGCTTAGGCAGAAATAACCTCAACATTTCAAAAACTTGTCCCAGGACTAGGAGAGTGCCTGAGATTTAAGAGGCACTCAGTCACTGTTTGATGTATTAATGAATGTCTAGTGAAATGCTGTGGTAGCCTAGCAAAGAAAATAATCAGTTTGGGCACCTGGGTGACTCATTCGGTTAAGTGTCTCCCTTGGTTCAGGTCATGATCTCAGGGTCCTGGGATTGAGTCCTATGTGGGGCTCCCTGCTCAGCAGGGAGCCTGCTTCTCCCGCTCCTGCTGCTTATGCTCCAATAAATAAATAAAATCTTTAAAAAAAAAGAAAAGAAAAGAAAATCAGTTTAGACTCAGGCTATAGAGAAGGCTTCTCTGGGAACATGGCATTGTAGCTACTCAATGATAGGATGCTTCCACAAGGAACAGGTATGTTTGCATTTGGTTGGAAGAGAAAGAGAGAGAATAGATTTAGAATCAGCTTTTACTTGATTTTGGATCCTGGATCTGCTACTGACTTGTGTGATAGGGAGCCGGTTACTTGATCTTGTTGATTCTCAGCTTTCTTGTGCTAGGTGCTTGTTGTATAGAAGTTAGTGCTTTTGCACCTGTTAATGTTGGGAGAGGCCATTTAATTTTCACAAATGTTCTATCACTTTATATTATCATCATCCTTTTGCAAAAGAAAAAACTGAGACTCAAAAAACTCTGAAGTAATTTGTATAAAGTTAAGTAATTTGAAACCAGAAGGGTCTTCTTGGTTCTAATACCCATTTTTTTTTTCTACCACCCTCCAGTGACACACAAGTGATGTGTTGAGGGGATCCAGGAGGAGTTTTTCTTTAATTTAATCCTTTCGATGCATAAGAAGTTTGTAGAAGAACAAAGTTAGGAACAAGTAAAGAGAGCAATAATTTATGTGTAATTGGAACAAGTCTGAATGCAACAATGAACCATCACTGATGGAGCAAAGGAATTTAGGGCCTGAGATAAAAATCCCATAAGAACATCAAATAGCTGAGACGCCAGTTGAAAATATAACATTGCAAAGTAAGATGAGGTAGGTCTAAAAATATAAACATATTCAACTAGTGAATCAAGATAATATTGGGTTGAAATAAACAACCAGAAAAATTTATGTCTTGTGGGTGTTTTGAATTAGAGAAAACAGCTAGACCAGTAAGATTATTAAATAGGATGGAGGTTAAAAACAATTGGGTGTTATAATATTACCTGGGGTCTATTTGTATTTAACTGTCTTTTCATATCTGCTTTTTTAAATTCTGCTTTTCCCAAGTTATTCTTAATTGATGTAGGATCCCAGATAAACAGAAATGATAAAAATGTAAACGAGAGGGTTGTGGATTCTCATAGTACCATAAAAAAGGAAGCTGTCCTGCAACTGGATATGTGATATGAATCAAGACTTTTTAATATATTAAAGTATTAGCGAAGGCATGAATTCTGAGCCATCCGGATTGTCTGTATATGAGTGTGTGGAGGGGCGAGGACACAGTGACACCAAGGCATGGCAGTGGTGTCAGATACACAAGTGTCCAGGTCAGATCCTACGTTTGTCATAGCTAACACCGTCCATTCATTTAGCAGCTGTGTTGTTTTGTGAATCAACCAAGCCAAGCCTCTTTTCCTTTCTCCCATGACTCTCTCCCTTCCTCCCACTCTTCTCCTTTCCTCCTTTCCTTCCTTCCTTTTGTCAGCAAACCTTCATTGACTTGTCTTCTCTGGTCCCAAAAGTAGGCAAATTCCGATAATTTAAAAATAAAGAAAGGGGCGCCTGGGTGGCTCAGTGGGTTAAAACCTCTGCCTTCAGCTGAGGTCATGATCTCAGGGTCCTGGGATCCAGCCCCACATCCGGCTCTCTTCTCAGCAGGGAGCCCGCTTCCTCCTCTCTCTGCCTGCCTCTCTGCCTGCTTGTGATCTCTCTCTCTGTCAAATAAATAAATAAAAAATCGTAGAAAGAAAGAAAATAGGAATTCATAGTTGAGACTTGGCCATCGTAGAACTTAGAGGAATTTAAACTCATTTCTGCTTTTTTCCTTTTGGTCTTGATAAACAAAAGTTTGGGGCCGCCAAAAGATCTTACAACTTTTGCTTCAAGTTATACTCATGACCTAGTTTGTAACCTATAACACCAGAGGTAGTTTTGATTGAGTTTTGCATGGGCATTTTGAAAGAGCATTCCTGCCCTTCCACCATGTCCTTATCACCTGCTACTTTTGGTTACCGGTTTATGGGACTAATTTACAGGTACTTTCCAAAAGCTTCATCCACTATAGTATACATTTCTACTATATATGATGAGAATGTTTTGTAAGAGCCTTCTCTACATAAGAGGACACTTCCCTACCAGAGGATAAGCCACCCCTCCTTAGCAAATTATTTGTGAGCATTATTAGCCACTTACAGGGAAACTAACCTGAGTAAAAACATACCAGGAAGAAGGTATGCTTAAATAATGTCAAGATGAGGAACTAGATAAAGGAAAGGATTGGTTCACTTAGAAGAGTTTATCGAACTTGCTGCATTTAAATAGCTGGTGTCTGTATAAAGGTTACTTAAAAATCCTAGTTGATGAGCAGAAAATCATGGCCAACAAAAACCACGTTAGAAATTGTAGCTATATTCATATGTGTCCATAGAAACAATAGCAACATTGCTTTCAGAAAGGAAGGTAGCAAAAAAACTTTCCAAGATACAAATTTTGTGAGTTAATTCCACTGGTCGGTTTGTTTTAATCAGAATTTGCAGGAATAATGGATAGTGAATGGGTTGTTGCAGGTTAGACCTCAGATGTGATTGACATGTCAGAACTCTAATTCAGGAACATGACAAATGATAAGACAGTTGATTGAATAACCCATACAACACACGAGCGTTTCACGTGTACTTATGTAAACCCTCCACAACTGTATGTTCAGTTGTTTAGTGGAGTCCCTATCGAAGACCATTTTATCTTTTAAAGATTAAAACACTATAATAAAGAAACATGATAGAAAGTGTTCTAAAAGCTCTGCTCATGTTTGATTTTATATTTTTACCCTAGAAGACCCTTGGGGTGGCTATGTGTTGTGGTGATTGCTGTGTATTGTATAAGACTGATTAATCACAGAACCATACCCCTGAAACAAATACATTATATGTTAATGATTTAAAAAAAAGATCAGTCAGTTATGCATATAAGTAAATACTCAAAAATCTGTACCCCATGCACTGCACCTCTTCCCTCTGCTCTGGTTCCTCTGAGAACCCAGGACCTATTGAGCTATCTGCAATAATGATGGGCCAGGGAATGTAAAAATAGAATCTAGCCCCATAAGATCCAGTAGAAATATAATGCAAACCATATTTTAAGTTTTATAGTAGCCATAATTTTTAATATTAAAAAATTAAACACAGGTGAAACTGGAGCCCCAGGGTGGCTCAGCAGTTAAGCATCTGCCTTTGGCTCAGGTCATGATCACGGGGTCCTGGGATCGAGCCCCACATCGGGTTCCCTACGCAGCGGGAAGCCTGTTTCCCCCGCTCCCTCTGCTGCTCCCCCTGCTTGTACTCTCTCTCTCTCTCAAATAAATGAACAAATTCTTATTAAAAAAAAACAACAGGTGAAACTAATTTTAATAATATTTAGTACTTAACTCTATATTTACAAAATGGTATTTCATCACACAATCAATATAAAAATTTACTAGTATATTATGTCCCATGGCCTTTGGTGCAAAGTCTTTGAAATTCAGTGCCTATTTTGCACTTACGGCCACATCCCAATCTGTACCAGCCAGCTTCTTAGTGATCAACAGCCAAGCACTCAAGTCTCCTGGCAATTGTTTTCACAGGACAGATCTAGACGTTTATTTTCCCCTGTTATTTTAAAGAAACTTCCTCATTTCCTAGTCTACTTTTTCTCTCATTGTGGGGGACTGTTGAGGTGATATGCACCATTTTGATCTGTACTTTAGAAGACCCACCTGAATAGATTTTTGAAGATGTTTCCTCAAATTAACAAACACTTGGTTTACTGTAACTGGTTCAAATATGATTTTTTAAACCCTCTTTTAAATAAAATTCTCTTTGTCATCAACGTTGGAAAAGAGAGGGGGATATGAAAATATTGGAGTACTTTTGAAACTTGAACTTGGATCGGGGCATTCTACAGATTTCCCTTCCATGTTGCCTTGTGGGAGGGAAAGTTTCACGACTGTGTATGGATTCTCCCCTTTTGCCAGTTCTTCATATATGTTAATGATGTTGTGGAGAAAGGTTATTCATGGCACCATTTAGGCATTCTTGCTTTTGCTTTTTTTAAATAATAGGATTATGTCTTATCTCCTGCAGACATGGTGGTAGCAAGTACCCTAAAGAGTGCCATTCAACCAGTCATATATACCTATATATCTTTCCCCTCCCTCCCTTCCTTCCTTCCTTCCTCTTTCATTTATTCAATCATTCATTCATTCAATTCTTAGTGAATGTCTGTTACATGCTAGGCAACTTGCTAGACATGGAGATTAAATGATAAAAGAGATCTTGCAATGGGAAAATTGTATAAGAAAGTGACAAATATTATGATGTCCATCACCATCCTCAAGAAAACATGTTATTTATTCTTTGTTGGTGTGGTAGAGCTTTGGCCCAGGTGTCTTGGAAATGGGGAAGCATTTCTCTCTTGTTTCATTTTTTGAAAGGTTCTGATTATGTTACTCTTCCTGGGTTGCAGCCAGTCTTTTCCCAAGCAAATACCCCTATTAAGAGAAGCTTATATCGGGGTACCTGGGTGGCTCAGTTGATTAAGTATCTACCTTGGGCTCAGGTTGTGATCCTGGAGTCTCGGGACTGAGCCCTATATTGGGCTTTCTGTTCAGCAGGGAGTCTGCTTCTCCCTCTCCCTGACTTCTCCCTCTCCCTCTTCTTTACCACCACTTGTGCTCGCTTTCTCTCTCTCTCAAATAAATAAAATCTTGGGAAAAAAAAGAGAAAGAGGGGACCTTATGTCTGTATTTGTGTTCAGTTACCAGAGGCATCAGATCAGTTTAGATAGACATCCAGAGAATTTAACACTTTATTGTTTGACATTATGCATGGGCTACATTTGTACTTTTTTCCCCCTGTTGAGATCAGGAACATGACAAGGATGCCCACTCTCACCACTGTTGTTCAACATAGTACTAGAAGTCCTAGCAACAACAATCAGACAACAAAAAGAAATAAAAGGTATTCAAATTGGCAAAGAAGTCAAACCCTCTCTCTTTGCAGATGACATGATACTTTATATGGAAAACCCAAAAGACTCCACCCCCAAACTACTAGAACTTATACAGCAATTCAGTAATGTGTCAGGATACAAAATCAATCCACAGAAATCAGTTGCTTTTTTATACACTAGCAATGAAAATATAGAAAGGGAAATTAGAGAATCAATTCCATTTACTATAGCACCAAGAACCGTAAGATACCTTGGAATAAACCTAACCAAAGATGTAAAGGATCTGTACTCGAGGAACTACAGAACACTCATGAAAGAAATTGAAGATACAAAAAGATGGAAAAGCATTCCATGCTTGTAGATCGGAAGAATAAACATTGTTAAAATGTCTATATGCCCAGAGCAATTTATACTTTCAATGCCATCCCGATCAAAATTCCATCGGCAGTTTTCAAAGTGCTGGTACATTTGTACTTTTTGTTTCAAGTATTGTCACCAAAATATCATTGTTGACAACTTTATTCATACTGAAAATATTGGCAACAAATACTGTGCTACAACATTCAGGGTATCTGCATTCATGGATCAGTGCTTCTCTCGGCTTCCTGTATATCTCCAAGTCCATGAACCACATGCCGTGATTTTTGTTAATGGATGAGGAGAGGGCAGAATCTTTTTTCTTCTGGTACCAACTTACAAGTGCTCCCACTTGCCTGGATGCCCTTTGCAAAGGTGAGATTGGATACAGGAACCTATTACCATGTATCAGGTCAGGCAGAGACCCACTCTGTAACCCAATGGAATGGATTAAGTCAAGAGGATCTAGGGCGTGGAAACAATTGAGAAATGGACACAAAAGGGTAGACTCCGCCAAAGGTGCTCTGGGCATCTGGTCCTGCAGCAGAATGTGGGCTGTGAAAGGAAAAGTTACAGAAGACAGGGATTCTGGGAAAGTGTGTCAGGGAGGCCAGTGGGGAGTAATCGCATGTTCTGGTATTGGACATAACACAGCTCCTGGGAATCTAGGAGTTGGTGGGTGTGAGGAAAATCTGTTTTCAAGTAAGAGAATAGGGCCTTTGCTGCTGTCTAGAGTTAAGCAGAAGAACTCCAGTACCCAGAAGACAGATGGGAACAGATAGTCTCCTCCTTAGGGGGGCTGGAGTGCTGACTAGGTGGCCAAAGCCGAGCCTCAGGAACAGAGATCAGCTAGCAGAACTCAGGCACAAAGTTGAAATTGCATTTCAGGAATAATGCATAATTCTCATTATCAAATATAGGCCAGAATGTTCAACTTGAATTAGCAATAGAGATTTGACCCTGAATCACAGACCTTGAGTTGTAGCTGTATAAATCCCTCCTGCCTAGAGTCAGAGTTTTCAAAGATCAGGTAGACTTGAGCTGAAGATTTGGGGACCAAAGGAATAGATAGTGTATATCAATGACCCAGGCTTTGTGAAGAGGGTAAAGCAGAACTGAGATTGAAGTAGGATGACACACCTGTGATCCATGTCAGAGCCCCACCTTCTACTCACCAAATTAAATTGATTTCATTATTTCAGTTGAACCCACTGTCAGGTCTTTGAAGGTGAGATGGTTTGGGGAATTGCTGCACTGATTCAACTGACAAGGTTTTCTGAAAGACAAAGGAAATGTGAAAAAATTTGGTTTTTGTTTTTGTCACTGTCAATCCCTTTTTTGGAGATCATTGACAACAGCCTTCTCACTTGGACATTCACTTCCTCTACTTCTTTAGGACACTGAAGCACAGATCAAGGACCACCTCCCCACCCCTCCTTGAAATTCTCTCCTTTCCAGGGTTCCTTGATGTAATCATTTTCTTCGGACTCAAGGACACTCCTGCTCTATGTCCTTTGTTTACTTCTCTTTTTATTTCCCACTCCCCAGTCGTAGGCAATCTCAGACTTTATCCTTAAGCCTTTCTTTCCTTCTGCTCTCCTGTCCTCATTATTGGCATGTGCCCCTTCGCTTTCCCAGTGCCATGAGCCTGGCTCATTACCTGGAAGGATTACTGCAATAGTGACTTACTGGAATTTTCCCCCTCTTGCTAGTCTCCTCTGCTTCCAGATTGATGTTCCCAAAGCATAGGTCTGATCAAAACACTCCCCTGCTCAGAAATTTCATAGCTTCCCCCTGGGAGCAAAATGAAGTACCAACTCCTTGTGTGAATCTCAACACATTTACATCACTGTCCCAAGATAATCTCCCATCAGCCCTCATATCCAGTCTGCATTACAGTCAGATTGGGCCATTAACTGTCTCTCAAGGACACCCTATACTTTCCCTCCTCCAAGGCTTTATTTAAGTCCTCCATTGCTCTATAGTTGTGGCACTTATGTGTCTTGGTTTGCCTGGGTCAGTCCCGGTTTATTCCTGTTGTCCTGATAGCAACATGACTAAACTTTCATTTCATACTCCAAAGTGTAATGGTTTAGGTGATAAATTATGTTGTCACTCTACCTGTAAAGCTCTTTCTTCGGTTCCTTCTTTTATTCTTATTCCCCAGTCTGCACTCTATATAACTTTGCTTGTGGTAAACATAGCTCTAGCTTTTTAAGCTCTGTGCCATATAAAAAACATAAACTTTCATGAGATTTTCTTTCTACTCTCTACCTTACCATCACCAAGTTCAAGGCCATATTCTCTGTATCAGTTAGATTGCTTTCATCTGTACATAAGAGAAAACTCCAACTTAGCCATTTAAACGATAAGGAAAATTTATTATGTCACGTAACAGGAAGTGTCATTGGGATGGCTCAAAAACGACTAATTCAGTATCTGAATGACAGATCAAAGATTCACGTTTCTCTTTTCTTTCCAATCTGACATAATATGTATCTGCTCTGCTCTTGGCCGGCTCCTTTCATGGTAGACAATGACCACCCTTGTTCTGGAATCACATGCAAAGTCGATGATGTTTAGCAGAAGAATACTTCTTCTGTGAGTTTCGTTTTAAAAGCAAGAACCCCTCTTTGGAAGCACCATCCCTAGCAAAGTTCTCCTCATCCTCCTTGGGCACAACTTCTTTTCATGCCCAGGCCCATTAGTCACAGACGGAGCCACCAGGACTCAACAAATCATTCATCCTTTAAGGATGGCCATGACTCCCTAAAGACTGTGGTCATAATAGAGAAGGCTGATAACAGAACAAAATCAAGGTTCTGTGAGGAAGATGGATAGTTAATATTGATTAGAAAGACAATAGTGTCTGCTACATGTAAGTTTGGGTTCAATCGATGTTTATTAAATAGGGGTTTGGTTTTCTTTCAGCCATGAAGAATTTTAATTCACTTGAATATTCTAATGCTGTCATGAATTATAAATACTGATATTAAATAAACATTTAAAATGATCAGCACTGCACATAACAGGTTCATTTCAATGCTATTTTACTTGAGTTCATATGGAGAGATTATAATTAAGATTTTGAAAGAAAACTTGATTGAGATTTTAATAGCCATCTAAAACTGCCGGCCAGCAAACTGTGCTCAGAATTGCTCATTAAGTATGATTGTTTCCTGTTGCTTTTTGAGGGAATGTTTCTCCAAGTATTTTAGTCCTATATTCATTGGACTCCAATCTATATTCATCGAGTCATTTATTCATAGGACTCAAATATTCATAGGATTTCAATTACCTGTTACAAGTTTACCTTTTGGTACTGAATTGCAGAATTCTCAAAATGTCTGCCAATTGTGAAATGTTATAAACAATAGGTCCGTGTGATTTTGAAATGTGCTATGGCACCAAGGGGGCTTGGAAAGAAAGACTGCGAACCGAGGATCCTCTTCCCTCATGCCCATGACGGGACTCTCATTCTTCCCACTCAGGGTTTATTCAAGCCCAACAATTCCTAAGATCCTCTGTGGGAAAGTCTGAGTTGGAAGCCAGAGCATCTGGAGAATGCTATGTGTACTTTGCATGGCAGTTAGTAGTGTACTGTGCAGGTGGGGGTTTGCTCTACCTTTGGAAGTGTTGTCACCAGTCTACAACACAGATGGTCCCAATGGCGGGACCACAGGGGTCCCCAGCAGCCCTTGGGTCCACATGAGAAGGAGCCGGCACTATTAACATGAAACTATTCTGTGCAATAAAAGGATCAGAAATACTCATTTTGATTCTGAATGAAACAGAACAGAACAGAGAAATACTGTTTCTAAACCCTTCATTGGATATTGCTGCTCAGAGTTAGAGACCTTGGTGCCAGAGGGCATGGAGTTGGTGTTTTATGTTCTCAGCAACACTCTTGCTAACTGCTGAGATGTGATGACTCTAAATATTTTGACAGCCCACAGTAGGACTCAATAGAGAAGGAGAATCTAAGATTATGCATGGTTTGGATGTTTGAACAAGTGTTCTAAAGGATGAAGGGACTGGATAAGATTGAACTCCTTCCAAGTGTCCAAGTCAAGGAGTCAGTCTTACCTGAGGGCACTTGTTTACCTGCATGTTCAAATACCTGTGAAAGCTAATCTGAATCTTGCAGGGAGTGGTGATGAGAAAATCCCACAGAAACTAAGTTATATATGGAAAAGATAGTGGACTTCAAAGTCATACTTCCCCTTAATAATTTAAATCAGTAGAAAGGCTTTCACATTAGATCTATAGGCTTCTACTATTCTATTCAACTTCTGCAAATGAATATTTAATCATTACGCTTTTGAGAAATAACATAAATCTATAACATTTCTTCAAAATTTTATCTTTCTTAAAATAAACTTTCTGTTAATATTATTTGAACGTCCCACTGAACTACTCCATCACTAGGCCTTCCAAATAACATTTTGAGATAACAGGCTGCTTCTAAAAATAAGTTGCAGCAGGTTGGGGACACATTTAGAAAATTAATACTCCCAGCCCGACTGCATTCTGCCAACCCATATAAACTCTGTCTTCTTCTCTTTGTTTGAATAAATGTTACTGTTTGTTGGAGTGTCTTATCTATAAGTTTTATTTATCTAGCTATTTTTTTTTAATTTTATTTTAATTCTTTGCCCAAGGGGTACAGGTCTGTGAATCATCAGGCTTACATCTTTCACAGCATTCACCAAAGCACAAACCCTCCCCAATGTCCATAACCCATCCACCCTATCCCTACCCTCCCAGCCCCCCAGTAACCCTCAGTTTGTTTTGTGAGATTAGGAGTCTCTTATGGTTTGTGTCCTTCCCCATCCCATCTTGTTTCATTATTTTTCCCTCCCTACCCCCCACGACCTCCCACCCTGCCCCTCTAGTTCCTCATATCAGAGAGATCATATGATAATTGTCTTTCTCTGATTGACTTATTTCACTCAGCATAGCTGCTTTTTTTTTTAAAGAACAGATTCCCATATTTGTGCTTTATGTAGAAAAGCATGTTGGGGGAAATTATATTCCTAAGTACAGAAGTTCAGATAGAAAGGCTTTAACTGCTAGACTTTTCTTCCTAAAATAAAGCAAACAAATAAAATATTATAATGTCAGGGTTGACATCAGGTGATAAAGTGAGTTAATAAGTGTTTCTATAAAGCATTTTGACTCCATTCCTGAACATATCTTTGATGATAAGTATAATATTAAAGTTGGAGTCACACTGCCTAGGTTTGAATCTCAGGTCTGCCAATTACTAGTTGTGGGACCTTGGGGAAATTGCTCAACCTCTTTGCGCCTCAGTTTCCTTATCTGTAAGAAGGAATAATACCTCCCTCATAGGGCAGTTGTGAGGACCAAATCAAATCAGTATTTGTGAAGTGTTTAGAACAGCACCTGGTCCATGGTAAGTGCTATGTGTCACTTTTAAAAATGACAACAAAGGGAAGATATTTATGAATTTATATAATAAATAAGGTATGTATCGTGAGCTTAAAGGCATTTAAGTTCATAAGTAATCAGTTTTCTATAAGATACTTCCTGTTTTATATTGGAAACCCTTAAATTGGCTCACTTAATAAATTCAGCTGAACTAGAGCTATTAGAGTTTCACATTTAAATTATAATTATATCTTTTCCTAATACACCAGGAGCAGTAAGCTGGAAGTTGCACTCATACCAAAAACAAATGAGACCAGACTGCAAAATGAGTTTATGTTCCAAGATTCATCTCATTCATTTATTTTTGGGTCTCAATCATGCTTTTCTTTGTGCGTTCTCATCAAACATTTTTAATGGCTTAGTGAAGTATAAGGATTTCCTATGTAATCAACATTTACTCTTTCTGTGAAAGTGTTTTAAAAATAAAGTCCTTCAAATGTCTAGTCATTTTTTTTCCAGTAAAAATGAATGGCCTTAAAAGACATTTGTTCTGGCAGTCTGTTTAAAGATGAGAGAAATGAAAGCCAAAAAAAACCGGAAGAAGATGGCCTCCAGGGAGAGATCTGTATGATGAATTGGAAACTGCAAGGAATACTATTTCTGCTTTCCCAGGCAGAGCTGTCACCTCAAAAGCCTATTTCCATGAAAAGGAGTGTTACCCAGAGTATCACAGTGTGGTCCGTTGAGTGCACATTCCCTTAATGTGGGTGAGGCCCTTGAAGGTGACCACTAATACTTCAGTCCTGTTGTACAACAGAGACTTACATTTTGGTACAGAAGGAATCTCCACCATACAGAAGAAATCTCCTCCAGACAGCAGTCTAGATTTTCTGAACTAACAAGAAAATAAACATTAGAAAGAAGATAGGGAGAAGAAAAGAGGCAGAATTAGTATCTGCTACGAGGCAATTATGAAGAGCTACTACACTGGCTCAGGTCCTTTGATAATTCTCCCCAGACCCAATAGCCAGCAGACACTCCAGGGAGGGCCAGTGGGGAAAAGTATGACTCTTCAGTACTCTCGGAAAGGAATGTGATTCTCAGATCAGAAAGGTCAGGTAGATCCTACTGTCGTTCCCTGGCCACTCTCTGCTGCATAAACAACATCTCAAAGTGCTACTTAAGTGCCTTTTTATTTCCCACCTGTGTCACTGTTTAGAATAATGCCTTCCTCTCTCGTTGTGTGAATTAATACTTGTTCTCTTTTATTTAAAGTTTTGTTTTCTCCTCTTCCTAATAACAGGGGAGGTAGTGAATGAGTTTGTCGTCACTTTATAAAGTCCGCCTTTCTCACCTTTCCTTTTTTTCCTGAAGAGCCTAAATTCTTTTATTCAGTTATCATAAATAACTATACTAGCTAATCCTTCCTAAACATGAATTTCTTTCTTCTAAAAAGGAAGACTTGCTTTGATTCCCTAGTGTTTCTGAGATATCAGCTTTACCAAATATTTGGGATTGTCCCTAGAACATATATTTCTAAAATCAAACAAGTTTGGGAAACCATGGGCAGTAAAGTTAACAGTTTTCTTTAACAGGTTCTCATGCCTCTGGTCATTTAGGAAAGCTAATTGGGAGGAAATTATCTTCTTAAATGCAGAAATTCAAACCAGAAAGATTTGATTGCCAGTTGTTTCTTAAAATAAAGCAAAATTTAAAGACACATTATAATGTTAAGTTGAACTCCAGAACTGGACGGCATGGAGTTGAATCCTGACTTTATGACTTAGTAGCTAAATGACCTCAGGTAAGTCATATAATCTTTCTGTGCCTTAGTGTCCTCATCTATAAAATGAAGATAGTGAAGTAATGCCATCCGGGGTCAGCTAGAAAATATGAACCTTAATGTGCTAATATGCACTGTGCATCTCTGGGAAGGATTACAGTTTGTAGCTTTAGCTGATTTTTTTTTTTTTTTTTTTTGGACCAGGAACATCTCCCCTCCCCCAAACCCACTTAACATCTTGCTGAATATAGTTTTGGAAACACTGACTTGGGGACATTTAATTATTGCCTGTGCTTCAAAGACTTATGTCTTAAAACCCCATTATCTCAAATTCCCAAAGAATTTTTAAAGTTTTATCATGCTTTTTTTAATTGTTGGTAAAGAACAGGGGCAATTAATTTAAACATGTATTTTAGAAGAGCAGGAAAGCAAGCCAATAAACTGTGTACCCGTTTTTAAAATTATGAATTAGTTCTTTTGAGGAATGACAGGTACGTTATAACGGTACTGGCCTACAGTAGATTTGTGAACATGAAGAATTTAATCTTATATATTAAATTTTTTTGAAACTGCAAGTATGCAAAATGACTTTGAATTATAGTGCTCTCATAGTTCATTTTTCTTATAGCTTATGTTCACTACATTTATGTGACTGGTTGGGCAAATAGAAAGATCATGTAAAATTTAATTAACTAGGAAAGTTTATTAATGATTTTCACAAACTTCTCATCATCAAAAAAAAAAAAGAATGTGCATAGTGTAGATCTGTGCCTTGTTATTAGGCAGACCATACTTGCTTTTTCTCTATGATCATACCACTTGCTGCACATCCCCTTACCCCCAGCCACACACACACATGCACACACATGTGCACTGCAAGATTAGAGTCAGGACTCTCACATTATCCCAACGTGTCAAACTACTCTATTATCTTATCCCAAGCATCCCACATTTCCTTACCGTGAGCTTTAACCCATCACAGATCTGAGTTGGATAGAACCTTCAAGATCTTCTAATCATTGCTAAAATTTGCACAGTGCTTACCCTGTGCTAACTTAACTCTTGTCCTAAGAATTTTATAACAGTTAACTCATTTAAGCCTTACAACAGCCTGTGGTAGCATTATTTCTATTATCTTCATTTTATAGATGCAGACACTGAAGCAAAGATTCCTACTATACTACTTCGGAGAGACAAGTATGCCTTTCCAGGGCTTAGAACAAAAACATTCCAGGTAGTATTTCTCCATGCTGGGCTCCAGCCAGATCCTCAGGCTCTGGAGGGTTTTAATATTGACCACACTGCTTAGATGGGGTTGAAGATGACTGGATCCCTTTCTGTAAGAATTTTCCAGAAAGGAATACCATGTTTGGTCACTTGCGTGTTCAGTCCTCAGTTAGCACTTACTCCTCATCTCCTCTCTTCTTTATTCATTCACTAGTATAGTTTGTGAGTGCGTCTGTGTTGGCAGCTATGTAGCAAGTTTCTCTGACGCCTCCTGCATTTCAGCCAGAGTGAGAAGTGCGGTAGACTCCAAGCCAGGGGATGAACATGTGTGGGGTGACTTGGATGCTTCATCTATCCAAGTCTCATTTAAAGCATGTGAAAAGTTAGAGCTTCGGGTTTCTTTTTATTTTAGGTTTCATTGAACCTTGCCTTCCAGAACCCCACCTAGAATCCCATTCTAGGCACTACAATGCCTAGAATAGCTCTTTGCACAGTACAAATATGCAATCATTATTTGTTCAAATAAATACCTAGAAATTCCTTTAAAAATACTTCTGAAAAATTTAAAACATGGTAATCATGACTTTTAGATCCCTCAAAATATCTTGTAGAGAGTTTGAGTGGGCTTATTAAAATGCAAACGGCTGGACCTCCCACCCAGAGTTTCCGAGACAGTAGGCCTGGGGCCAGGCTTGGCAGTTTAGAATTCCATCAAGTTCCCAGGTGCTGCCAATGCTGCTGGGACCACATCTGAAAACCACTGTCCAGAAAGCACTCGAAAATTGACTTGTAACTATTCTCCACTGGCTCCACAATTAAAAAATGATTTCATGAGCTTGTCCCGCCCAGTGGTGGAGATAACAGTTTCATGTGTTTCTTATCCCCCACTATGTTCATTAACAGGAGTCTCCTAAAGACTGCAGACCTTCACTCAAAGGGCCAAATCCAGTCCCTGGCCTCATTTCCTCCTATGTAAGCTACCTTTGGACCCACTGCTTCACTAAAACTGTCTTACCCATGAGGATATGGGGGCCTTCTAGGTGCCACCTGCCCGTAGTCCTAACCACCGCTACTACCATGTGCAGATTAAGAGCACAGGTTCAGAAAATGAACTGCCTTTTGTTCAGATGCTGCCTCTTTACTCCACCCCCAGTCCTAGGTTTTTCACTTCATCCATGCCTTATTTTCTTCATCTGTAGCTGGATTTTAATAACAATACTTACCTCATATGGCTGTTTTAGAGATTAAATTGGTAAGTATTTGCAAAGCACTTAAAACAATCCCTAATACCTAGTAAGTGCCATGTAAATTGGTTTTCTTTTCAATCTTTTTTCTCCCCAGCTTTATAGAGATACAATGACATATTGCATAAGTTTAAGGTGTACAATGAGTTGATTGGATAGATTTATATATTGCAAAATGATTAACACCATAGCATTAGTTAACACCTCTGTCCTTTCACATAATTACCCTTTGTGTGCATGTGTGGTGAGAACATTTAAGATCTACTTTTGTAGCAACATTTAAGTATGCAGTACAGTATTATTAGCTGTAATCACCATGCTGTACATTAGATCCGACCTTGTTAATCTCATAACTGGAAGTTTGTGCCCTTTGACTAATATCTTTCTTTCTTTCTTTCTTTCTTTCTTTCTTTCTTTCTTTCTTTCTTTCTTTCTTTCTTTTTGTTTTTTTAAGATTTTATTTATTTGAGAGAGCACAGGAGCCATGTGGGGGCGGAGGGTAGGAGCAGAAGGAGAGCATACTTGCCACTGAGCAGGAATCCTGACTCAGGGCTTGATCCCAGGACTCTGGAGATCATGACCTGAGCTGAAATCAAGAGTCAGATGCTTAACTGACTGAGCCACCCAGGGGCCCCGGAAGCATCTTCTTATTTCCCCCCAACCCTTAGACCCCGGTAACCACCATTCTGCTCTCTGTTTCTACGAATTCAACTTTTCTTTTTCTTTCTTTCTTTTTTTTTTTTTTAGATTCCACATATAAGTGATACCATGCAACATATGTCTTTCTTGGCTTGATTTATTTATTTAGCAAAATGCCTCAGGTTCACCCAGGTTGTAGCAAACAGCAGGATTTTCTGCTTTCGCATGATTAAATAGTATTCTATTGTATATACCATGTCTTCTTTATGTATTTATCCATAGACAGACACTTAGGTTGTTTCCACTTCATAGCTATTGTGAATGATGCTGCAATGAACATTGGAGTGCAGATATCTCTTTGAGATCCTAATTTCAGTTCCTTTGGATATACACCCAGAAGCAGGATTGCTGGCTCATAAGGTAGTTCTAGTTTAAATTTTTTAAGGACCCTTTGTACTGTTTTCCATAGTGGTTGCACCAGTTTGCATCCCCACCAACAGTGCCCAAGGGTTCCCTTTTCTCCACATCCTCACCAACACGTATTATCTCTTGTCTTTTTGCTCACAACCATTCTAACAGGTGTGAAGGTAATATCTCATTGTGGTTTTGATTTGCATTTCCCTCATGATGAGTGATGTTGAGCACCATTTCATGTGACTGTTGGCCATTTGTATGTCTTCTTTGGAAAACTGTCCAGTCAGTTCCTTTGTCCATTTCCAACATTTTTTGTTTTGTTTTGTTTGCTGTTGAGTTATATGAGTTTTTTATATATTTTGGATATTAAACCCTTATCAGATGCATTATTTGCATAGATTTTCTCCCATTTGATAGGTTACCTTTTCATTTTGTGAGCATATTGGTTTTTTTGCTGTGCAGAAGCTTTACGTTAGCTTTTGTTATACGTTAAATATTTCCTAAATTTGCCTCTCAGGATATCAGCTTCACGATTTCTCTCATAGCTACATACCACCTCAACTATCAATCCACTTTACCAACAAATTGTAAAAGAAAACATATCATTACCATAAATGAAATACCAATATCAACTGGTAAATAGAAGCTAACCATAAAATGAATAAACTGAAAAAAACAGTGTTTTTCAATTCTAACCAGATATTATTTTCTGTTGAAAACTGAGGGTGAGACTCATTCCTTCTTTATTGAAAAAAATAAAATAAAAGGAAAGGAAATTAGCAAGTTCTCATTGCTGTGAACAAATAAACCCCCACATCTCACTGGCCTCACATTTTAGAGTTTATCTTCCACTCACATGACAGTCTAGTGCAGGACTACTGACTGAGGGACTTTGATTCCTTCTGTCTTATGGCACCAGCAACTCCTGGGCCCAGAAAACTCCCTGCTTCCAGGCAGCAGATGAGGAGAAAACATGGAGAAGATAGGCATGATTTTCCTCCTGGTCTGAAACTGACACAAGCCCTTGATCCTGACATTCCTTTGGTGTAAGTCACCACTTAGCACCAGGCATGCAGAGAATGCTGGCCTGGACTAGGTAGCCTCTTCCCAAGGCAACTTTATAATATGAAAGTGAGGACACAAGGTTTTGTGGTCAAATTATGAAGTATATACACTTAGGGCAAAACAGAACCATAGTTTCTTACCTTCTGGGAGGGGTTATGTATCACTAATTAACTCTATTACTATTTATCACTAACTATATTACTTCTTCAGTAATTCTCCTGAATTCATTTAATTCTCTTTCCTAACCTCAATTCCACTCAGAAACTCTGTTTTAAGAAGTTAGCAACACCTTACTCAGTGAAAGTGCTGGAATCATATAGACACTGAAGAAACCTTAATTTCTTGTATCATGACACAAAGTTAATGAGATAATATCCAGTGCAGCTTTTTACCTCTTGGTATAGCTTACAACTTCCTTTGGCTAGCTTGAAATTTGTGGTGGGAAATTAGCTCTTTATATGTACCTGTATAATAATCAAGAACGGACAATGTGTTTGGTAGGAACCTAAGTATAAACCCAGTGTTTTCCTACATTTTAAAATTTAAGTCAGTCTCATGACTATACCTTTATGGATAAAGTTGCTTTTCAGATATTATTTTACATATATTGAAGTATATGAAACATGCCAAGTACCATCACACTGATTGCGTGACCTCTACTACTGCATTACATCTTTACATCTGAACTGGTTTTCTTATACCAATTTCAAACCAGTGATGCATGGATATCTTTGAATCATCAGAAGTTGAAATTGAGAAAGCAACTTCTAGTCGGGTTTTTATAAATGAAAACATAGGCTATTTGGAGTTTGGCATTTGATGAAAGTCTACAGTGATTTCATCTTCCTGAGAAAACGTACTTCAGTATTTTGTCATTAAGGAGTATAGATACTAGAAGATCACCCTGTGGGAAATGAGGTATGAGAATAACATTATGTGGGCACCTGGGTGGCTCAGTGGGTTAAAGCCTCTGCTTTCGGCTCAGGTCATGATCTCAGGGTCCTGGGATCGAGGCCTGCATCGGGCTCTCTGCTCAGCAGGGAGCCTGCTTCCTCCTCCTCTCTCTCTCTCTGCCTCTCTGCCTACTTGTGATCTGATCTCTCTCTCTGTGTCAAATAAATAAATAAAAATCTTTAAAAAAACATTATGTGATTATAACAAACATTTGAGCATTTATGTTTGGGGATTTATGATTTGCACCTGCGTCTTTGTAGGTTGATATTCATTGGAAAGATGAGGCTTTTTACTCACTGCCAAGCAGGGTAATGGATAAGATATAGGACCACTACCAGTTCTATCCTCAAAGAAGAGATAGAGGTGTGGATAGGTCATTCAGAAAGGGGTGTGTGTGTAGGTCCCACTTCATAAGCAAGGTAGGGCTCAAGGGACTTCATAATGTCAATACTGAGTTCAATAAAGCATAATGGAGTCACTCCATCAGAGGATGGAGTATAACAGGAAACATGGTACTCCAGCTGTGGAATGTAAGGCTTCTGTTTACCCAGTGGGTTGAGGTTCAGGAGCACAGCTCTTGCCTCCAACCACATAGACTGTCAGGTTGCAGTTAGGAGGGGACTGTGACTCAAGGAACAGCTCAGTCGCTCAGATACAACTCTGGCTGGTTAGGTAAAATGGTGAGCCCTTGAGTACCATCTTTGGTAGCAGCTCCAGAGCCCTTCATGGGCATCATCACATTCCATATCAGATTTACATGGACCATGAATAGATACCACCAACATTCCATAGGAGTTGCTTAAGGGATCCCTACAGAGATCACCTGAGAATCAGGTGAGGGTTTTCTCCTTTATTGGCAGAGGAGGAATGGGGGTGGGATGAGTTAGCAAGCCCAGGAAGGCAGATGCAAGAAATGAACTGAAGGTCGACTCCTATGCACTTACTGTGCCAACTTAAACTTTCCCTTCCAGTAAAGTCTCTCTCTCTTTTTAAATTTTTCTTTTATGTCCCAGGGAATGAAAAGCTTTTGCTGAGGTGGAGGAGTTATGAACAGCTGATCCATGGAAAGCCAATGGTAGATTCACCCTACTGGGGCCACAGGCATTCTTCTTCCTCATGTTCTGCTCCCTTCTCATTCTGCTCTCCATAGACAGCTGGTGACTGAGGTAGGCAGAAGGAGGAGTCATGTTCCTTCTCAGTCCACCTCAATTAACACTGCTTCTCACCTCAACTCTCTCTGGAAACAACTTTCATTTATTAGTTCACAGAAGAAAATGTTATCAAGAAGAACTACAACATGACAAGGCTTTTAGCATCCTTGTCTCTGGATTCCATGTCCTGTACTTGTCTTGTTTCTCCCTCTCCCACTCCCAAGAATGAAAATAAGCCAATTATGCTCTTTACCCAAGGGCTGCTTTGCGAATTTAATGAAAGTGGCTTCAGATTAAGAACTCCTTCTTGATGATGGTGAGAAAATAACCAAACCACTAGGTCTTTGATTCCACATAAGAACCAGGAGTATGCAGAGGAAACATGAAGAAATTTCATAGGAAACGGAATCTCAGAGAAATAACAGCGGAGTTAGAAAGGGTGGCACAAAGTTCCTTTGGTGTTTTTTTGAAGTTTAAAGGATCAGGAAAGTAGTTTTTTGTTTTGTTTTGTTTTGTTTTAAGGATTTTATTTATTTATTTGAGAGAGAACGAGAGAGCGAGTAAGAATGTGAGAGGGGAGAAGGTCAGAGGGAGAAGCAGACTCCTCGCGGACCTGGGAACCCAATGCGGGACTCAGTCTGGGGACTCCGGGATCATGACCTGAGATGAAGGCAGTCGCTTAACCAACTGAGCCACCCAGGCTCAGTTTTTGAAAGTAGTTTTTGAAACCAGTTCTTTTATGCCTGGAGACCCCAGGACTATAGAGGTCCTTATGACATGCTTTGTGCCCCAACACTGTCTTCTTAAAACTGTAGAAATGCTAGGAATGTGGAAGAGCTTCAGGGTGTAACACGGATGTTGGAAAATTTGAATACGGAACAGGGGGCTGCGAGGGTTGGGAGGTTGAGGGGCTGGGGGGGAGGCTTAACCTGGAAAAGTTGGAGAAAAAGCTTACAAGTTTCTAGGGAGAAGCTATGGTCAAAAGAGCTCTGAACTTGGATTCAGATTCTGGCTGTGCCAGTAACTGTGTGACTAAGGCATGCTTAACCTATTTCTCTCTGGATAGGTGTCCTTATCTATAAAATGGGCAGATTGAATTGGATTTCATTCATGCATACAGCCATTCACATATATTGCCAGTCACTGTGCTTTAATACGGTAGTATAAAGTGAACATCATACAGTCTCTGCTTCAGAGAAGCTCTCAATTGAGTGGAAGAGACCAATGTTGCTGATAGTTATAAAATCATGTGAAAAGTACCATCATAAATGTACGAAGTGCTACTGGAACACAGAGAAGAAGGGATGTATGGGTTGTACTAGGAATAGACATAAGGAATAGGCAATGTTGGAATTATATCTCAAGCACAGAACTGTGCCTTGTCTATCAAGCTATACTAAGTGATGGACAAAGTATAAAAGCCTGAATGTATGGAAATGCCCTGGTATGTTGGAAGAAATGAAATGTTTAGCTGTGGCTAGAACATGGCAATGTGGAGGCTGTTGTAAGAGTTGCAGAAACTGAAAAAGGTATGTTTAGGCTCATCTGTAAGCAATCTTTTATGACAATTCCTGTTATCCCATTGGCTGCAAAGACACACTGGAAAGTATAAACAGGAAATTTGGATTGCACACATTCATTTTCAATGTATCTACCTGGCAGTAGATGGCTTGAAGGCCAGAGAAAAATGGTTATATTTGAAACATAATTAAGATACAAACACAACAGGAGTTAGCAGTTGCTGGAGAGAGGCGGATAAAGGGGGACAGAGGTGTCAGCATGATGTGTGATGGTGTGAGAGTTCTAACCTGGGTGTCAAAGTGAAGGGTGGCGGGTTAACTGAGATGGCGACATGGAGGGGCGAGAGGCTTAGGGTGGAAGACATGAATTTCCTTTTGGGTGGGAAGGGTCTGAGGACTTCAGTATGCAGATCTGAGCATGTTGAGATGTTGTCACTTAATAGGTAGTTGGGAACCTGCATCTGGAGGTCAGGGAAGAGAGATATAGAGAGGATTCCTCAGAGTGGCCAGGGTTGGTAATGCCTTTGGGAGAATAAAATCCTCCAGGGAGACTTCTGACAGGACAAGAGAAAAAGAACCAAAATAAAATACCAGCGAACATAGAATTTAGGTTGTAATTCACTGATGAGAGCTTTTGCCTCCAAGGTAAACTCAATCTACTTTAGCTTCTGTTCAGGTCATGTTGAGAGCTACAAGGACGAGGGTCTACCTCCACTCCTCTTCCAACACTACCTTCCTGGTAAGGCCTGTGTCTAAATCCTCTTCATCTATCTGATCACATCTATCTACCCTTTCTCTAAGAGTAATCAGCATCACACCCTGTCTTTCTTTGATGCTGTGTTACTTTGAATTCTCCTAGAAGCAGGTACCAAATGTGATTAGATGTACAAGAGATTTAACAAAAGAAACACTTGTAGAGATAAAGGTTTGGGGAGGGCTGGGCTGGAGAAGGCTGGGAAAGCCCTCAGACTATGATGGAGGTGTGACCTTTGTGAAAGAGAGGGGGAAAGTAGGGAAACTGGGTAGCAGGCACCTCAGAATACAGCAGTTTCAATAAAGAGTTGGCCAGGCTGATTGGCAGTTTTCAAATCAAAATTGCCAATTGGAGGTATCCACATCTCAGGGGAACAGGCTTTCCTGAGTGCCCCCACCATACTTACTCGTTTGCTAGAAGGAGCCCACAGAAAGTGCGGTCCCAGTGGAACAGCAGCTGGGCGCATGAGCTGGAAAGCCTCCCTGCAACAGGACAGTCTGAGTGGCCCATCTCACTGCGACCACAGACACTTCCAGTGACTCAGCAACATTTCTTCCTAAATGTGCTACTGACAGTTATTGTCCAAACCAGTTAAGACTTAGACTCACACCATTATTCATTATTCCATTTGTGTCCACCCAACTAGGTTATAAAGCTCTCTTTAAACAGCCGTGCCTAACATGGAGTCCTTAGCTCAGGTAGTATCTAAGTATGCATCATAATAAAAATTGTTTTCTTTTTGTTACATGAATCTGCTGATAATAGTAAACAACGGGAGTTTGGACTTAGGAAGTTGGGACCGGTGGAGAGGTTAAGAGAGGGTACGATTTGGGTAAGGGGTTTCACAGCTATCACAGTGAGGGGAGCAGAAGTAGAGCACGGGAAGTAGATGCACCCACGAGAGGAAAGCAGACACAAGGGACGAGGCACCTACATTGATGAGATGAAGTCCCAGGAGACACACAGAATGCGGTACCCAGAGAACATGGTGGAAAGGGCTAATCTAGAGAAAGAACTAGCATGGGATGAGGGGGGAGGTCCAGCAAGATGGGATGGGTAAGAGTTGAAATAGACATCAGTGCAACTCCCTATTGTTGAGAAATAGGTTTTGCCCAGAGAGGAAGTTTTCATGCACCAGGACACACCTTCTTAACTTTGGTGAATTGGACCAGAAGAGAACCTGTCCCCAACTGAACCTCCTGGGAATTTGGAGTTGGGGTGCAGTAAATCTAATTAGTTGAACTTTCCCTGAACTGAGCTGATATGTTCAAAATAGGGCTCTTGGCAACTGTTGGGGCAATCATGTATGCTAAGAAGCAGGAGAACTGGTTTGCAGAAAGACAAGAATGAGTCAGGCATTCAGAGAAGAGCCGAGAGGCAGTGTGACTCCAGAGACAGGGAGTGAGATGGAAAGTGTGGTTGCCTGGACTCCTGTGGAATTTTCATTCCTGGATCTGATCCTCAGGCCCATCCCCCAAGTTCTGAGATAACCCTTCAAACACTACAATAAATTTCCAATTTTGCTTGATCCAGTTTGAGAGAGTTTCTTTTAGTAGCAGCCAAACAGGATTGATTGAGATGGTGTTTTGGCAGATAGGCTGAAGACACAAATACGGAATTCAGAAACATGCAATGTGCTGACATGTGGTCAAGCAAGAGGTTAGCACGAGGAAAACCAGGAAGCAGAGCTCTAGGAAGAGGGACCCAGACAAGGCAGGTCTTAGCCTGGTAGGAATCTGGTAACCAAACACGTTATCAAGTCGGGGATGAGCCCTCAGGATCTGATTATAGGAAGGAACTAGGGTGTAAGGTAGAGCCTTCATCACAGGAACATGGCAGAAGTTGGTTATTAGGAGTCAGGCGAAAGGTCAGAGGCTGACTGAGACCTTCAGATCTAATGAGGATGGCATTCACACATGCATTTAATAAGAATTATTGGGTATCTTTTACATTCGGAGGAGTTTCTTGTATCGTGGATTACCAGACCGAGTTGGAGGGGTTAATGTACTTGGGGGTGGAGCCAGCCTGGGGGTGGAGACCCCCTGGTACCTCCTCTGGAGGAGAGAAGGCTTGGGAGGGAGCAATCAGGCCGGGAACCAGACAGCTCATGATGTGGAGTAGGTGATAGATTCTTAGCATTTGGAACATTGTAGGGCAGAACAGACCTGGAAGAAGTCAAAACTGAAAATTCAGGAAGTAACTTCTTTCAAGGAGCAGCAGAAAGGTGATTTGGAAAAGAAGGTAAGAAGATGTCAGGCACACATCTTGTCTATTTGTCAGCTTCTCCTAGGACCCTGATGGCAGCTGATGAACCTGTAGAAAATTCCTCTTGTGCTTCTTAAGTCCAGATGAACTGTTTCATCACACACCTCTTCCACTTTACCAACGTTAAAAATTTCAGGAGGATTTGGGAGGCTATAGACTCTTGCCTTTCTTAATTCAATCCAATCTTACCACCAGATAGGCAAGATTGGACTCCTTTAATATAATTCAGCTCAACATCTACTGATTTAACCTTGAACCCTGACCTCCTTGGAAGAAGACTTAGAGTAAGAAAAGAGGAAAAGTTAGAAAGAATAAAAATTAAGAAATGCTTTGTAATCTGTTACTCATATTGGAGTAGAACTAGGTCAAACATTTAATCTCCCATGAACTCCGTCTGTATCTCCCACTTATAATTTTCAATATCCTGTAATTACAGGTGTTACCTTTCATCAAGACCCTAAAAGAATTTTTCCAGACAATGTCAGGGACTCTCTGTGTAGTATGTTACTTAACCTAGACAAAATGTACTGAAAACTAACCTTAATAATGACAAATTAAGCAACATACCATTTGCTCAATTTCTTTTCTCTTAATCATATTTCTAGTGTTGTTTATCATAGTATTAAATAGAGTCAGAAGATCTGGGGCTGAGTCGGCAATTTCTGCTTGGCTCCTAACTGACTTGATGGGGTGCAAATTATTTAACCTCTCTAATCCTTCATTTCCTCATTCATGGAATGGAATATTAACACGTGATCCAATACCTTGCTCAGTGATTTTAAAAGCTATGTATGAAAACTACTGCAAATGGTATAAACACCAAGGGAATATAGGCAGGTCCTTTAGTAAATCAGCATAGTAGAGCAAAGAATCTGTACCAGAATCTAATTTTTCTTCTTACTGGCTCTGTGGCTTTGGGCAATTCATTTGAGTTCCAAGTCTTGGTTTTTTCAATTATAAAAGAAGTATGATAATATTTTCTGTTTCATTTTTTTATGAAGATGAAAATGACATATGTATACTAAAATATAAAGAATATATTAATGACTATAATTTTTAATACTGTCTCAGAATAGAATAATGAGATTTTTGGAGAAAGATAATCTCAAGACCAAATACATGTGAATTGATTTTGTTTCTTGTTATAAAAGTATTAATGTAATTTGTCTTTAGGATGTCTCTGTCTGAGCCTTTCAAGAATATTTTCATAGAAAATTGTTCTGATTTTTGTCTCACTGTCAAATTTAAGCAAAACATAATCACTTAAAGATAAAACATGGAATTCAGTTACATACCAAGAATAAAAAGTGCATCCTAAAAGCAAAGATCCTTCGTAAGTTTTTTTTTAGTGAAGTCTTCCAGAAAACAAAAATGGTATGGTCCATTTGTATTCATGATTTATCAGTTTAGTACTCCCTTGAATTGAGAGAAATATGGGTTGTATACATAGGGATAAGGTTCTAAAAAAGGGTTTAGTTAAGCAAATATGATTCAGTTTTATATTGAGATAGTTACCACTCAGAGGACTTACTTTCTTGCATTTTTTTAAATAAAATTATCCTACATTTATACTGCTTAAATCCTAATGTTCTTTAACCTTTTCTTTCCTTGCAAGATAATAGTTGGAGAAACTGCAGTGTTTTGCCTACAACTGGCCACACGGGATTTTGAAAATCAGGAGAAAACTATTTTAACTGGAGATTGTTGCTATATAAACCCACTGGTGCGGCGAACTGTACGATTTCTGGGTATGTGTTCACTGAATTATTTTTATTGTTGCTGAAACCATGTTTATGTATAAGCTAACTCTTAAAATGATCAGCATTTTAATGCTATGCAAATATTGGATTATATTTTATTTGAAATGTCTCAGTTTGGTTTTAAAAAGGACATTGCATACTACTTTCTCTTATATGGCTCCACCTCACGTGTCATTTCCATATTATTTTAAGGGAAAAAAAAAGAACACCACCTTGGATGTTTACTATTCTTTAAGAAACTAAAAATTATATATTTAAAATAAATGATTTTCTGTGTTCATGAGATTTCAGAAACACTGCATGGGGAGAAATGATAGTCTAGTTAGATTGGTGAGCATCATGAAAGACAAGAAAAATAGCTTAGCAAAGAAAAGATATGTTGTGTTTGTTAATTACCAGATGTAGCTCTCCATGAGGTTTTTTTTTAATGTGAAAAAAAACAAATTAGTGATCTTATTAGAGGAAAATATTTACTGTCACTATATCATACACCTGAAACTAATATAATATAATATATATAATATATAATATAGTAATATCATACACCTGAAACTAATGTAACATTGTACGTTAACTATACTGGAATTAAATTAATAATTTTTTTTTAATTTTAGGAAAGGATTTACTGATACTTTAACCTTCTGCCTGAAGTGCTAGCATTAATACATATAAGCATTGATGAATTATTACAAATCATTTCAAGTCAATAGAAACTTGGCCATGACAAATTTTTCAACTGACGCAATAAAGTTTAATATAAACTATCATTTCCTGTATTTATCAGATAAAAAAGAATGTCTGTATATGATAAATAAAATTTAAGATAAATTTATATCTGAATTTAGATTGAGATTAGGGTTATGTACCCTTCAATATATTTCTCATGTCGGTGGGATCAAGATGAAGACTTTGGAGAAATCATGCATAGATCAGCTAATCTATATATAAACCCACTTAAAGACTAATCAAATGTCATCTTGCCTTTGAGTCTCTCTAAAGACGAAAGGTCTCCATATCTAAGACTGTTCTTTTTATTATCATCAAGTTATACATCTCCAAAGCCCTCATTTATACTGTTGAAGTGATGACAACTTTTAATGAAACTTTAAAAAAGCTATTTTTTACATGCATCAATACTGTGTTCTTGACTCATTTATCTTTGCATGAGTCATTTAATAACAAAATAAGCAATAATATACTCAGAACTAAAAATGATGAAATTGACACTTTCCAAAATACTGTTAAAACAAATTTTATTATGCCTACTTAAGTAGGTATGTTTTTGCATTTGCACACGTATTTCTAAAGAATATATGGCACAAAGTAAAGTGTGCTTTAAATCTCTGTATGTTTCTCATTATATGATTTTATAAAACATTTAGGAATGCTTGATTTGTTTCTTCTCTCTGTTCATTATGATTTGGATATTTTGAGTTTGTTAAAATGGGAGGTTTATAAGCAAAACATTACTTCATAATAGGGCATCATTCTTTGTAGGGACTATATCCTGGCGGTCAGCACTGTGGATATACTCATGGGATCTCACTTTAATAAGTACCTTTGTAGCTACAATATTGGCCTTGGGCCTTATGCACTGAATATTTTAATTCAAAAGCACATTTGGGAACTTTACAAGTATCAGGAGACATTTCCATATCCTTATCAAATACTTCTCTCTATTTTACACAGCAAAACTTATTACAGAAGATAAAGAGAATGGTTTGGTTAAATAAAATGAGTTACATCTTAGCCTAGATTTCAAGGGAATAGAGATGAAGACTTGATATTTAGGTTCCTGTGCTGGGCCATGATGTTTGGAAGGAGAGGTTACGTACGTGAACATTTTATTAAGCTCCTCCATTCTCTTTCATTTCTCTGCCTCTCTTAAGTTTCTGCTTTTGATAACATTTACTTGTATGACTCATGAAATGCTGGGAAGATGTAAAGAAAGAGCTTTTATTATTTCCTTTTAACATTTTTAGATAAAGACAGAACTAAGGCCTTTGTTTCATTGCCATTGTATACGCATAGAGTTTTGCTGTGTGCAGGTTGGTGTGCCTGAGCCTTTTATAATCTTATATAATATATCAAAAATTAAAAGGATAGCCATGCTTCTGATGCTGGAAAATTACTTGATCCTGTACAACTTTCCTGGTGACTTCCTATATAACAGCCAATAATTACATATAAAGGCTTAGCAAACAAACAATCCAGAAATTTATGACTAAGAAATGAAGTGTCTGATTATTATCATAGAACTATATGACTTTTTAACAAATGAACTGTTTGGGATGTATTCTCCTGGCATAATGTAAAAATACCTGATGGAATTTTAGTTCCCAAAATTAAGAAGAATATATTCCTTCACACTGGTACCACATCCTCAAAGGTTGTATCTGTCAGTTTAATTGAAAATGGTGTGTTGGGGCGCCTGGGTGGCTCAGTGGGTTAAAGCCTCTGCCTCAGGTCATGATCTCAGGGTCCTGGGATCGAGTCCTGCGTCAGGCTCTCTGCTCGGCGGAGAGCCTGCTTCTCCCTCTCTCTCTGCCTGCCTCTCTGCCTACTTGTGATCGCTCTCTGTCAGGCAAATAAATAAAATCTTAAAAAAAAAAAGAAAGAAAGAAAGAAAGAAAGAAAGAAAATGGTGCCAAGAAATTTATTTTGCCCACTCTACCTAAGGAGAAAAATAAATTTTCATTCTAATGACCAATGGCATTGAATTTAGATTTTTTTTTTAATTTGAGTCAATTGTTACATTCCTTACAAAAGAGGACAAAAAATGTTTGTGTATACTTAATTTTATACCTTCCGGTAACCAAAGCAAATAAATTTTAAGGCTGTGAAGATAATTGAAAAATCATAATTTTGATTGGATTATTTTTTTACAAAATTGCCCCAAATTTGATCAATTAAAGTCCAACCACAAAATATAAGGTAGGACTAAGTTACTAGCTGTTATGTGACTTTTTAAAATGGATTCATGAAAGCAGTGTAGAAATCAATTTGAACCATTCTGCTTTACTTAAGATTTTCCACAATATTTAAATGAAAACTAATGGCATGGGATTTTACTGCTAATTGGCACCTCCAGCAGCGTTAATATCAGTCGGAATGGGTTTAAGAGACATAATCAAAGGGAGACAACTGCTTTACTTTATGTTTGTAAGATGCGAAATATTTTCAAAATAGAGGAAAAGTCAAGATTGCTCACATTAGTAGAAGGTGAGAGACTGAACCTTCTCCAGAGAAACTGGTCTCCTTTTTAAAAATCGCATTACCCAAACACAGTCCTAGAATATATTTTCTTTTATCTTATGTCTTATAAACCCGCCATGCATAATAGCCCGTGGTAGACCGCGCGATGTGTTAAATAATTTAACACTCCCACCTCTCCAGAAAGCAAAAAATCAGAGAGAAGTGAAATGGGAGGAACCATATGTATGTATGTATGACTTATTTTATAGTTTCCAAAATATTTCTGTGTTGGCTTATCGTCAACTGAAATACAAACAAAACAAAACACAGTTACGATGGTTTGTTTTCTTCCCCAGGTATTTATGCATTTGGGCTATTTGCTACGGATATTTTTGTAAACGCTGGGCAGGTGGTCACAGGGAATCTGGCTCCACATTTTCTTGCTCTGTGTAAGCCCAACTATACCGCGCTTGGATGTCAGCAGTATACGCAGTTCATCAGCGGGGAAGAGGCCTGCACGGGCAACCCAGATCTCATCATGAGAGCAAGGAAGACGTTCCCATCCAAAGAAGCGGCTCTCAGTGTCTATGCAGCTATGTATCTGACAGTAAGTACGGATTACGAATCGTCTCAGTCTGTCTTTCTGCTCATTCTCCCAATGTAGAAATTCTTTTTCTCTGCCATGATGGAAGTCACATTAAACACTTTCTGTAGGCCATTTAATTTATTTTTAATAATAGCTATTTGGACTGTGGATAAAATTAAGTCAAGTTGACTCTCATGAGATTATGTGTGGGTAGTTGGTTGTATTAAAAGATAGGGCCATTAGCATTTCTATTTGAGAATATGTTTGTCTTTATGTTAAATAGGGCTTAATGGAACAAATTTGTCCTGTAGCAGTCCCCATAATCTTATAATAGCCTAATTAAGAAAACTATCCAGGCCTCTTAGCTGCCTACTCAAGCTCTAATATTCTCTGGTGGAGGTCGGAGAAGGGACACTTTTTTTTTTTTTAGAATTTGTTTGTTTGGTTGGTTATTGGTAACTATGTCATCATAATACCTCAACCCGTGTTTCAATAGTTTCCCATAGAACTAGCCAAAATGTCCTTATAAATTGTGTTTTTTTCCTTTGTTCTTGAGTCTTTGCCATCATTTCGGTGGTGAGAGCCAGGCCCCTGCAGCGGCTGTCCAGGACCTCTAGGTGGAAGTAAATGGTCGTGCTTGAGCGCGTTGTGATTCACAGGAGTAGAGGAAAGGGCAGTCTTACCAGGTGCTCTTGGCCCTAGCATCCCTGCTATCAGCCCTTTCCTCTCTTACCAGGATCTGCCTTGTAGCTATGGAGCTGGACTCCCAAAGTGTGCTCTGTAGGCTTTCCCATGGCTACCGTAAAAAGTTCAAAGAGTTTAAATGTCTCTTGGTGTTCTCCTTTCCAATGGTGCCAATAGCTCCTTTTTTCTGATTTCAGCTCATTGACAAGCAATCTCAGGATCTATTTGAAATCAAATCTATTCATTGCCAATGACTTAAAAAAAAAAAAACCTCAGAATTATTTTTACCCTCAAGGAGCTATTTGATTATGCAAATATTTCTGACATTCTTAATGCAGTCCTGCCTGCTTATCTCTAAAAGCAGAGAGAATGCACAGTAATACCCTGTGATACCTCTACTTGAGATTGGAAACAAAATTACTAAATAAGCAACAATTTAGGAGGGAAAATATAGCACTGTATGTACTGCTAACAATGGCAGAATAATTTTGGAGGCTGTAAGTAGATGCATTTTAACATTTCTGAAGTTTTCAAGCCGAGCTAATTCTATCCCTCACAGCCTGGACTTTTAAAAATCCCATCCAAAAAAAGTTTTGTGGAGTCAAAGATCAAATCCCATCCTATCCATTTTCTCGTTCCCTGTCTTCTGGGTTCTCAGTGTGCTCCCAACTCCATTCCTCCAGTTTCCCCTGATTTCTTTATCCCCTCAGCTTTGCTTTCTGCTTCCCATTTTAAGGCAGTGCAGACTCGATATAAAATCTATTTATCCATGCATATTCTTTCCTATTCATTAAATTGCTTGACTACATGTCCCACCTCTCCTAGAATATGAAGCATTCAGCCTTAAAATGAAGATTTAAAACTTGAGTGAATCAGAAGTGACAAAATACTTTTCATTCATTGTCATCACATCTAAATCTGACGTTGTTATTTGTATCTGAGTATGAATTGCAAATATCTGCATATACATATGTGATCAAGCCAACGACTTGAGACAAATTCCAGAATACTCTCCGAACCCAAATTCTGTTACATGGCTATTTTAGCACTAATAGATGATTGGTTTTACTGTCTAACCAGGGTTTGCCAATGGTGGTGAATGTGCCAGTATTATAAATTCTTGATCTTTTTGTTCTGCCAAAATCGTGTTTTCAAAGGCACTGCTTTGGGAGTAGGTATTATGCTTTTAAGTCCTGGAGAAATCTTAATATCTTGTCCTGCCTCTGGTCAGCTGGAAATTGTTTTAGCAACCTCATATATATATAATATATGTATAATTATAGAATAATTATAATTACTATTGAGCACTTACTATGTGTCAAGCACCAAGTGCCTCACTTTTACAAATTTATTTAGTATATTACTAATTCTTACAGATGTATTAAAATTTGTTCCTTGTTGATTGTTATGACTATTTATGTACTAATTGATCATTTGTATAATTTATTGAATCCTCACAAAAACTCCTTGAAGTATGTGGTATTATTATGCCCATTTTACAGATAAGGACACTCAGAAAGTGAAATAACCAGTTCAGATCCATAGAACCACCCACTTTGCTGGCTACAATGAATCCAAATCTTCCAGAGAAGGCATATTAAATCATATTAGTTCTAATGTGTGCATGGTCAGCTTAAATTTCATCATCCTGCCACCACCTAATCTCAGCATCCATAAAGTTTACTGCAGAGGGTTCAGATGGTGGATCTGTTTAGAGAAAAAAAACATTTAATAATACTCCAGCACTTGGAAATCTTCTATCATTAAACAGTGGTTCAGACTAAAAGTCAGGATTCCTACTTGTAATTACATTGCCAGGTACCTCTGTCTTTTCAACAATAGACTGTTCTCTGCTAACTGCTTTTCTCTCTTCCCTGCCACCCCTTCATGAGTGTGTGAGTGTGGGTGGCTGCTATGGTAACTCTGAATATAGCTCCTGCTGCAAATGTAGGCATTACAGGCAGGTTTTGCTGTTATATTTGAACCCATATACATATATATTTCTTCCCAGCTTCACTAGAGACACCTTGAGAAAACTTTATAATAGAAACATTGGGGTGTTTTGAACTAATACAGTCTCGTGACGCGCTTGTCAGAATTTTGATGAGTAAGTAAATAAGAAAACAGCCATATATTAGGTATTTTCTGTGGAAACAGGCTTACTGCTGTATTTAGGTAGAGATACATTTGTTTAATGTTGTGTAGGTGTTTTAAACATGTGTAAATACATAAATAAAAATAAATAAGCTCTATTATGAAGTACATGAATAAGAACTGAGGCATATTTTTCTGATGTTTCTCTTTGTGGATTAGTCCCCAAAATTAAGGAACATGAAATCTCCGTTAGCATTTGACTTTAATTAAGGCTTTGGGGATAATTTGATAACAGAGTTGTTCTCTTTTGCTTTACTGAGAACTTTCAGGGGGGAAAAACATCCCTTTGCCTATTTTTGCAAATGTTGTTGGTTTCCCGGGGAAAAATTCTGAAGGTTATTTAACCCTTAACCATTAAATTTATAATTCAGTGTTAAGTCACATTAGAATAATATTTAAATTTAGCTTTGTTTTATTTATTTCATATAAAATGAGCAGTTTTTCTAATTAAAGTCAAATGAACTTCAAATTTAAGAATGAGAAATAATGTTTGGTGACTTTCCAGTTAACCTCATAAATCAGGGAAACAGAAAGACATAAAATGATCTCTTTAGGTCACTTCCCATTCTGGTCTTGGATTGATTTTTCTGAAAATCTTTAAAAGCACAAAGAGAGGAATAAAGACAAAAAAGGTCAGCTACACTTGTTGGTCTTTTTTCATGCTCTTTTGCTGTAAACAAAGCACCCTAAACCTCAAAACAAGAATTTGGTATCCTCAGGATTCAGTGGGGTGATCTGTGGTTTTATCGGTAGTCAAACCTTGCTTCTCTCATGGGTTGTATTTAGTCCAGGGATAAATGGGCCTGGGACATCTTGTTAGCTGGGCCTCGCTCATTCTCTAGAGGTTTTTTCCCTGAGAGCAGCCTTCCAGGAGAGCAGAAGCCTTAGCTAGAGGGCGTCTTGAAGCTTGGGCTCCAAAAGTCATTCCCCATCCCCATCTCTGTCCTCTATCCGTTCAAGCAAATCTACAAGTCCAGCCGGGATTGACGGGAGCAGAGACATAACTCCACCTGTAAATGGGAGGCGCAATACAATCGGGTTGTAAAGAAGTGAATACACCAGGAAAGGAGGGATTTGTGGATATTAAACAGTTCACTGCAGTCTTTTCCCAGAATATTAGCAGAAGGCTCTGCAGTATCATTCCCTGCCTTGTTGGTGTCCAGTCTTTGGCATTATCCTGCTTTTGCTTCCCACCGAGCTGTCTTTTATAATAATCTTAGAGGTCCCATGTGCTCATGGGCTGCCAAGACAAGGGTTAAATAAACACAACCCATTGGTATCTGTCTGCCCTTCCTTTAGTAAATTTTACCTTAATCTCTGCAGGGGCACAAACAGGTCTTCATTCTGGGGTTTAGGAATTTGGGGGATGCATGGCAGTTTGGCTATAGCATATGATGTCATGTGGCTGGTCAGGGATTGTGTTTGGTGGAGAAATGTCAGCGTGGGTAAGAAGAAAAGCTCTGGGCTACCTTCATGGATTTGTCTGGAGTGACTGATGAGATCTGGCTGCCATCAGAAAGCCATGCCTCTAAATCCTCCCTGTCCAGAAGTAATTTCATGCTGAAACATATAAGATCCCTATGCTCTATATTTCAAATGAACGAACTTGAGTCTACTAGATAATGTATCAAACAGTATTTATTGAGCACCTACTTATAATGTGATTGCTCTCCTATTACTGTAACCACTGCTGCCATCACCACTATTATTAGTCAATTGACATTGGTCCTGTGAGCTTTCAGCTAAGTGTCACGGGGGTGGGGAGGTTACTAAAGACATCTGTAAAGTACCCCTGAGTTCCAATGTTTTCATTACCATGGACCCCTTTTATGACTTGCCATCTTCTTGTCCCACACTCTTCCATGAACTTTATATTCCTAAATCTTCTATCTAATATAAGGCTTCCTCATTCCAACTTAGACCCAGATATTGAACAGTGACCCATAATAATAAAAATATCATAATGTAGTTTTGAAATGATACACATACAGTTACTAAATTTTCACACATACAGCTATTAAGTAATAAGCAGTAAATGAGTCAAGATACATGCATGCTCTGCATCTTTACCTTAGTTTTCCCTGGATTCTGTAAGTGACACTTCTAACTGGGTGTTCTGTGATCGATGCATGGCTTTATAATGGTGTCTGGTTCTCTAGTCACATCCCAGAAATCACTGTGTCTTCCACGATGTGTCAGAACTGCTCAGCAGCATGAGATCACAGTGTGGCCAAATGACTTCATAGAGTTCCAGCCAAAAGAGTAATGACATTGTAGTTAGTGTATGTGGGCTTCTTGCTGATAAATATACTATTCTATTAAGCTCTTTGAAATATTGAAAGAGATGTCACAGAATTCATGAATACGTCTGAGGTTCCTTAGGTGTTAGAAAACTCCAGACTGAGGACTCCTGGCTGCACTTGCACATTAGGAACACAGGACTTACTCTTATAGAACAATATAAGGTACAGTCAGGGCTCATTATGACTTTTGTAGGCCTTAGGCACTTGCTTTGCTTTCAGGCTCTCTTCTGCCTTTGAAAAAAATGTATAAAATGTATAGAAGCAAGTGTATAAATAACCTTTATTAACCATGTTCTTCAACCTAAATGTTCACTGTTCCTTCTGTTTTTAAAAGAAATGAAGATAGTTTTATTGGTCCCTAGAAGTACCATGGGCCCTTGGTACCATGCCTATTGGATAGGCTTGCCCTGAAGATAGTGCATCATAAAGTTCTTGATGGAATATGATTGTTAGTCTATCCGGTAATGACAGTGAGAGCCACTCAGTGTCCAGGAGGGAAAGGTCACTGTTACCAGGCACAGTGGGAGAGTGCTTCAGAAGTAAGTGGTACTTGTGCTGGCTTTTGAAGATGAATATGAGTCGAATAGGTAAAGAAGAGGCATTCCAGGTAAAGGGACCATGAGAGCAGAGACAGCAAGCAAGAAACAGCAGATACAATTAGGAACGAGGGAGGGGGAACCTCCGATGGGGAGCATAGATAGGATTTAAGGATGAGCAAGAATAAATAAATCAGAAACACACTGTAAACCAAACGGAGGCTTCACACTTGGGTTAACAAGTAATAAGGAGTTGACAAATGGCATTATAGCAGTGTTTCAGAATGATTTTATTTAATTCAATTCCATAAATGTATATGGAATACCTAGAATGCATCAGGCCTTACATGTTGATATAAACTCCTTCTGAAGTTGATTTAAAATGGTTTGATAGAGTGTAAAGATGAAACTAAAAAGGAAAGAAACTAAAAGGAAAGGGAACATTTTAAGGAGATCATCAAAGAACCTCAGACATGAAATAAGAGTTTAGATTTAGCTGGTTCCCTTAAGATTGGGAGCCCTAGCGTTGATGAGACCAGAGTCAGATGAAGTGAAATGAAATAAAATTCCTAGGTTCTGAGAAGTGGAAAGAGCTTGGACTCTATGAGCTGCCAAGAGCCTGAACCATAGCAGGGAGACGTAGATTTGAGCAGCTGGGAATCCCTAAGCATTTTCTCTTGGAGCACAGAAAAGTCTGACCCACCCAGACCCTGAGCCAGTGCTCCAGTGTGCACTCTGGGATTCACACACCATCTCACACACCATTCCTTTGATGCGATGGTTAAACTAAACCACATCCCTGGGAGGCCTGCTCCTGTATTGCACCCCTGTGTCCCCCAGCTTCCATGTATTGGAAAGTAACAGTCTGGCCGCGTACTAAGTACTTTATAAGCCTCAATTATAAGCCTCAGTCTTCACAGTGGCTGGAAGGAAAGTATGGCGGTCTTCATTTTACAGGTAACAAAACTGAAGTTACAAAAGTCTAATTAACTTGCCCAAGGTTGTATCACTAGTATTTATTAGAACCAGAAAGATGATGCAGGCCAGTGTCACTCCAAAGCCAGTACTCGGTCTCTTATGTTACCCTACTTCCTGGCATGCCCTCCAGTGGGAAGGAGGCAGCCTCAGGCTGAGTGATCAGAGTGCAGGGCCTCACACGAAGTAGGTGAAGAAAACTAGTCAATGGATTTTAATTGAACTTTGCAAGATATAAATTAGGAAGGTTGTTGAAAAAGTGTGCAGTCCATAAATTCCTGTCTCGTGTCTTATTTTCTAGGCAGCCAAGTAGCTCAAACACTAAAAGTAATATAAATGGTCATAATGATTGGATTTAAATTGTACTTTTGATTTTAAGTGAATGAGTATTTTATTCTTATGACACTTAATTTTTAGTATCTCATGTTCTGCACGCCATTTGAAATGTTAACAAACTTTAATTGCTTTCAAAATGACAACTTCTAAGTTATCTGTTACTTCTTTACCATGTATAGTAATTGGATACATAATAACCTAAGTGGTATTGGCAGAACGGAATGCTCCTGAGACCTCCACAGGAGGCACTAACACTTTGACCAGGTCCAACAGAACCCAGATTACAATGGACAGCTCTAAATGTGTGGTCATTTGATAGCCCAGAATCAAACAAGCCATTTCTTCCATGCCCAATAAGATGCTTAAGTCCATTTTTCCAAAAGATGCACCAAGCTCTGCTGCAGAGTCATGGACTTGCTCCTGAATTCCAGGAGCCAACACTGTGATTCTCCCGTGAGGGCTGGCCCTGAGCTCCAGACTGTACATTTTCCACCACTGACCTCGCAGGCACCACAGGGCCTGCTGGATCCTGTGGCCCAAGTAGCAGGGCTGCTTGCCTGTACTTGCTGTCAGGGGCTTTTCTGTTCCAGGACCCACTTAAAGTTGGCAGCCTTTTATGTCACCCAGTCCCTAGGCTAGAGCAGTATCCATAGGTGTGGGATGTGTGTCCCCAAGAACAAAAGTGATCTAAAGGTGCTTTCTTTGTGGTAGGGGTACAGATGCAATAATTTGTCTTTTACTTTGGGGGGGGGGATGTGTAGTATGTACCTGTAATTCAGGAGGGCTATGTTCTTGTCTCATGGAGTCGAAGAATGAATCTGACAGAAAACAGAGAGTGAAGACAGTGATAGAAGTTGATTAAGTGAAAATACAGAAAAAGCTCTCAAGAGCAAGAAGGGTCCCAATAGGGTTGCCAACCAGGGCCTTTAGTATTGGTCTTTTATAGAAAGCTAATCAGGGAACTTAAATCCATTTAACATCTCTACTGATAACCATTGAGAAGGAGCTAGTGATAACACCTTCAGTGGCTTACTTCCTTTTTAGGGTCTGGTTATTCCTGGTCACAGGTGATTATCATAAAAAGAAGCCCACTCCCCATGCCTAGGGCAGGGTGGTCTTAGGGCAGGGTGGTCTTAGGGCAGGGTGGTCTAGTGTGTTCCATTATCTCTGGTTTTCCCACACCTCCACATTTCTGGGCTTTCTGTGAGCCTGATCGCATAGCTCCCCTATCTATCTCTTCCTACCTAGCCCCAGCTGTCCCTTACTCACCTGGTCAATGGACCCTTAAAAACTTAATTGATGTCCCAAGCCCTTGAATCTTATAGGATTTATCTCCCAAGGTCTGCAATGCATGTGTCTTACCAAGCCCTCCAGTGTGCTGACCATCTCTTATTTACCTTCCTTCATTAGCATGATGTCTCTGATGCAAAAACTCAATATGATAGTCCCATCAGAGCATGATATGGCAAAGTGCACGAGGGTTAATATAGCACTGATGTAAACTATGGTGTAAAAATTTTCCTATTCCATGTGAGTGTGAACTTTTCTCATCCTCTTTCCTGAACAAAATAGAAAAGAATGCATTTGACAAATCAGTGGTCACTACTACTTGGTTGAAAATTCAGTAGTCTATCATCATTCTCCAGGATCTGTCCAGACTAGTGAATTAAATGGAGATAGGATAAGAACCACCACCCCTGAATTCTTGAGATCCTAAGTGGTGGCCAAATCTTCACCATCCCCCCTCCCTTAATGCGGTATTGTTTTTGGTTTACTAACTTGGCAGGAGTGGGCGGGTATAGTTTCATAAGCTTCCTTTTGAATTCCCTCAATACTCCACCTGCCGAAAGGAAAATGACCGCTGGATGTGTTCCCAGCCCTAGTAGACTTTGGCCCTTATTCTCTACGTAGTCCGATGCAACCCTACTCTAGCAGAGGCAATGATGATGCTAATTCAGGTCTCTACTTACCAATGTCCCCTTAGACTCTGTGTCCAATAGTCCTTAAAATATCTGGCTATTCTCTTCTCCCCAAAATATAGTCACCTGAATAAATGTTCATAGGTCGTATTGGGGAAGGACTGGGAAAATCATTACATTATATACTTTCTGTCCTGTTGCAGGGTCTTTCCCTGTGGGTACCAGCTGCCTCTTCAGTTAGTGAGTTTCATTTCACAAAGGATTAAAACTTTTTATTGGGGCACCCACTTTCAGCTCTGTATTCTTATTATCTTGTGGTTATAAAGTATTCTTCTTGGCTACTCATCTATTTGCCTCTAGGGAGCGCTGTTTTATAAATCAGTTCCAAACTTTCTGCTGGTCACCCACCTTGGCTGTCATTCAGGCCTTCTGCATTGTTATGATAGTTCACGCACACACACACACACACACACACACTCACACACACACACACACACTCCTGCTTCTGATGGTTAAGCACTGGTGGCTGGCTTCTGTTTCTTCAGGCCCCCCATGATCTGCATGGATATAAAGACCCCAGCTCTGGGGTAACCTATCCTACCATCAATAAAGGCCTGCAGAGGAGATTTGGGCACTTACGTGCTCTGCTAGTGCCCCCTCACTAGCACATTCCTCATGCCTCAATGAACAGTACATCCGGGAGGTCTCCAGTGGTACCTCATTTTCGATGGGTCCTTAAGTCTATATTATATGTCCATTCCAGCAATGCCACTTCTCTGAGCCTTTTAATTCCTTCCTCCACCATCTGCCAAAGCAATTCAGGCATGTCAGCTTCATCGAGAAAAAGTAATCATTTTTCTCCAGGCTCTTAGAAGCCTGCCCAGCAGGGAGTTTTTACTATTCCCTGGGGGCCTTGCAAGAGTATTAAATCCCATATCCCCAGGGAGAGTGTCCTCATGTCAACAAACACACCCTTATCCTGTTTATATTTTAGCCTCCTTGATGAAGTACCCTCAAAATCCAGTCACATAGGTCTCCCCTGGCTCCAGCTGTCATGTGTCGGCTAATTCTTACAGCAGTTTTGGGGCAGAGTCTCTGGCCGCCCTTATCAGGTTCATCATTGGCCTGCCAGCCAGAAAAAGAGGTCGAAGCAGATCTTGAGAGGGCTTCTGTTGCCCTGGGGAAAAGAGGCTGCCCACTCCTGGGATAGAGTGGTATGGGTAGGGCTGGGAGGAGAGCTAGCCCTGAATAGTAAGGGTGCGCTACGTCTGAAGGCTCCGAGGGTTTAGAGGAGTCTAATGAACCATAATCTTCATGTACATCCCCTCAGATTTCCCTGTCCCTTGTGTCAAGGTCTTAGATTTTTCTAACCAGGGTCCTGTCCTTGGCATAATAGACCTGCCTTACCTGACTGTTCAGGGTCCTGAAGATCCCTGGACTCTTAGCTAGTAAGTCGTAAGTCTGCCTTTTGGCCTTTTTTTACTCTGACATTGCAGAAACAAGGACTTTTTTGTAAGTTCTCAAAGACACACTCTGGCCATCACACTCGATTTTCACTTGTTTGTTAACTGTCCTCAGTTTTTCATTTTCCTTCTGGAGGGTACCAACACAACTTAGTAAGAGCCAGTCAATTGCATTATCCCTCTAGGCATTGTTTCCATGGAATTAACTTCCATGGCCTGGTTAGGGTATTCCTCTCCGCTAGGGTGACCAACCATCAGACTTTAGATTTCCAGTGCTAAAAATCAGGATAATTTAGTGTAAACCAGGTTACGTTAGTTACCCTACCCCACCAGAACATTCTCCAAGTCACTACTGGTGGGTTTTAACAATTGGGTTGCTACCTGGTGGACTGTATGTGCCTCATTTCCAGCAAGAACATGTCCCCAGACTCCATCTCACCACCTCTTTTCTTAAATCATCCCAATTCTTTTAAGATCCTTCAAGAAGCAGAACCTGAGATAGAATGAAGAGTAGTAGTGGAAATAAAATTAGGAAGATGAGACTTATTGGGGGGTTGGAAGGGGATAATACTTATGAAAGAAGGTAGAAGCAAGATTGGACAGGGAGAATCTCAGACCGCAGTGTAGATCCAATGGAGTCTCTGCTGATCTTGACCAGAGATTGCCCATTGGAAGAGCCCCACACTGCATAAATGGCCAAGCCTTGGTACCCCTGCTGTGCTCAATCACTGGTTGGGGGCTGGCCAGGAGGATTGTGGCCTCTGCTCAAATACTACGCCCTACAGGTGGACATTCAGCTCACTGCTCTTCCTTACAGCAGAATAGCTGACTCTTTCCTGAAGGGAGATGAGAGCAACTTAACCTCGATGGCTTGCCACACTGCCTTCATCTAGTTCTCACCCAGAGAGGATTTAATAAGCTAATACCCAGCAAGGGGTTAACACTGTAATGTATCATCTTCTGTGATAACTCCCTGTGGCAAATATACTTGCACTTGGAGTGCCTTCACATATATGAAAAAATTATGGCACTGTAATTTCAGCCATCAGACCCCTCCTAAATTGAGAATATAGTTTAAATCAAGGGGATTTCTTGGCACCTTTCCCACTATATTGCAAAAGCAGTTACCTTCTCCTATGAACACAGTCTGCTTTGAGCCATTTGTTTGTTTATGCCATTTAAAGAAAACCTTGGAAAGGGAACAAAGGATTTCAAATAACAAGGAGAAATCCCTCTATAATAATAAAGAAATTTAGAGTATAAAAATAATAACTATTATTACTGAGCACTTACTGTGCTAAGCACTTTACATATGGTATATTTGTTGCTTTCTCTCCTTTGTCAAACATATTAATCAGGCATCATTCTATATATAAGGTTGTTGCTATATTTGTTGCTTTCTATCCTTTGTCAAACATATTAATCAGGCATCTTTCTATATATATACGAATGTTGGTATATTTGTTGCTTTCTCCCCTTTGTCAAACATACTAATCAGGCATCTTTCTATATATAAGGATGTGTGCTATTAGTTTCTGTATGATGTAGAGAAATATGATTTCCTTAGATTTGCTAAAATTTCCACTACCAAAGAACAAAACCAACAACCACACAAAAGCCTTCCATTGATTTGAGTTACCATTCCATCTCTCAAAGAAGCTTCTAGAAAGATGCGTTTTTATTTCTTCACTTTATAAACCAGTTACAATATGGGTTTTGTTTCCTCCTCCACTTCCCATCCCCGACCACACACATTCCACCAATACTACTCCTCAGACTTCGTCTACAGGGATCTTATCAAAAGCCAATTCAGATCCTTGTCTTGCCAGCCATCTCAACAACACTGAGACTCCTGCTCACCCCTTTCTACCCCAACTTTTGTCTTTTTAAGACTTTGAGAACATTGAGTCCAAATTTGCTTCTTCTCTCATTAAGTGCTTTATTGCAATGTCAGAAAACTATCTACCAGTGTTTACTAAGTCTCTGTTCTTGACCGTTTCTCTCCTGTATTATCCTTCCCAAGGGTGATCTCTTGAACACCTCCATATCTTCACATGAACACCAAACTCCTTCACCATCTTCAACACTCTCTTCTGAACTCCAGACTGTTCTTAGCATGAACATATCTATGTGGTGTTCCATCAGCTTTTTAAACTCAACACTTCAAAAACCAACATTATGATCTTGCCATTGCTCTAAATGAGCTCCGGCTTTTGTCTCTTCCAATTTGATTATTGGCATTCCTATCCTCCCAGTTACCCAAGTCTGAAATCTCTGAGTCACCCTCAATCCCTCCCACCTCTACACCCCCACATCCAGATGTCTGATTAATTCTGTTGGTTCCACATTTGAAAGATCTCTCAAATCCAGCCTCTTCTCCACACTGTCCCCCATGCTTCTACTCCTTGAATTTGGTTTCTTTGTATCACTTGCCTTGACATCCAATTGACTGAGTGTGGATCATGTGCTAACAGCAGCTTCCTGCCAGGGCTTTGGGAAAGGAGATACCTACCTTTGTGTGGTTTTGGCGGTGGGATGGAGTATATGCTTCTCATGTGGGAGGCACACCATGGAGTATTTCCCAGTTACGATAAAGGATTCAGATACTCTGTAGTGGGAAAAAAAATGTTCTTTACCTTTGTGACACAGATCAAGGTTGATCTTTTTGAAGTTTTATGCCATCTTTTTTTTAAAGATTTTATTTATTTATTTGACAGAGAGAGAGAGAGAGAGATCACAAGTAGGCAGAGAGGCAGGCAGAGAGGAAAGAAGGATCCCTGCTGAGCAGAGAGCCCGATTCAGGGCTCGATCCCAGGACCCTGATATCATGACCTGAGCCGAAGGCAGAGGCTTAACCCACTGAGCCACCCAGGTGCCCCTGTGCCATCTTTTTTGATGGAAGTTCATCTACCCAACTCCAGTGGCACACCTAGTATATTTGACACCAAAGCAAATAATTTTTTATATCTTTTCCTCTATACAGAAAAAGTATTTTCAATGATAATTATGTGATGACAGTAATAATCATTATTTTATTGATTCATTTTTCAGTTTTAAAAGAAACAATGGATTTTAATTTTAAAGACATAAAAATTTAGGACAATATTTCACACATTTCTAAAATTTGCACTTAGCAACAAAAATACTATACATTTATATTATTTCATTAGTTCATGGTAATGGAATATTTCATTGTTTCATTATATTATTTCCTGAAGAGTAACATAAAAACTCCAAGTAGTCACACAGATTGGTAGAATTGAAATAACTCAAGTTTTCTTTCTTCATCTTTATAATTGCAATCCTACTGTGGTTTTTTTTTCCCTTTCAAGTCTGTTTAAATGTAGCACCAGAGGAGTTGGATGTACTCTGGGGCCAAAGCATGCTTGACTGGCTCCCAACCTGCCTCACAAATTTACTCTTTCAATAAATATATATAGCTGAGTCCACATCCCAGAAGTCAGATGTATAGCTAGGAGTTCTTCAAATTAACTTCTTTGCACAGTAAAATAATACTTATTAGAGATCATGTAATAAAATGTACTGATTTGAAGTTTACATATATGTTATTAATACTCAACAGTAACTGCAGCAATTATTTCAACTTAGACCAATGTTCCACTTACTACTGTTCCATAACAAATCTCTCCAAACATGGTGACATAAAACGATTTACTGTGCTCACAGATGGCAGGTCAGATATTTGAAAAAGACACAGCCTGGCTATCTTGTCTCTGCTCCATGATGTTATGGCCACACTTGGGAAGACTTGAAGCCTAACTCAAAGTGTGTCTTGGTATCTGGGGCACGGAGTCATCTGGAAGATTGCTCATGCGTATGTCTGCATCTGGGCTGGGACTTGAAGGCGACGGCTGCCTACACATGGCTTTTCCATGTGTCTTGGCTTCCTCCCAGCATGGGAGCCCCAGGTGGTCTGGTTTCTTACAAAACTCTAAGCACAAGTGTTCCAGAGAACTAGGCAGAATTTCATGGGCTTTTATGAGTTCTGGTGTCACATCTGCTGCCTTTTAATGGTGACAAGCAAGTCACAAGTCTTCCCAGAATCAAAGGGAGAATTTGGGGGTGCCTGGGTGGCTCAGTTGGTTAAGCAACTGCCTTTGGCTCAGGTCATGATCCCGGAGTCCCGGGATCATGTCCCGTATCCCCGCATCGGGCTCCCAGCTCCATGGGGAGTCTATTTCTCCCTCTGACCTTCTCTTCTCTCATGCTCTCTCTCACTCTCTCTCTCTCTCTCAAATAAATAAATAAAATCTTTTTAAAAAGGAGAATTTGTCTTCATCTCTTCATGGGGAAGTGGCAAGGGAGTCAGGGGTAAGGAGACTGGTGTACCCAACTTTGAAGGATACTATCAGCTACACCAACAAAAGATTCTGAGGGGCAGAAGCGTGTTATTATTAACACTGTTCGGGATTGCCTGGCAATCATAAAGAGCAGAGAGACATTTGATAGGCTTTATTATTGCATCCCCGTATTGCTTGCTCCTGGGGCAGACTGCTGCCACTGCCCTGTCCCCAGTGGGCCGCTGCCCCTGTTTTAATGGGAAGGCCTTAATAATGTTGCGTTTAAAATGGGTGACGATCAGCCTCGTTGTTTCATTATTTATGTATTTCAGCCTCTAGTAGAGTAGAAATTCGCTAAGGTTAGAGACCATTTCTTTACAGTACCACAGGACCAGCAGTAGCATGAATATAATACAGACTTAGAAAAGTGGGTTGATTGGTTCAAACAACTACAACGTATCATAAATGCTCATTATTTGTAACTAAGAGATTTAAATAGATGCCTTGCCCTTGTCCCTTAATAAATCTATAACCTCAGAGTATAGTGATGCAGAATATGATACTCAGACTGATAGGCTATGCCTACTCAAAGCACTGGATCGATTCTTCTGATAAATGGGGCTAATTCCTTAAATAACTTAATTCCTTAAATAACTTAAATAACTTAAGCATTTTCTACGGCAATTTTATTAGAGCCAAGAGAGAAATGAGGACACTGCTTGGCATGTATATAAGGCCCACAGGCCATCCCAATGGGGCTCTTTGCCACTCTACCTTCAAATGGGAAAAGCTTTACTCAGTCTCATAACTGGAGATGATGCCTGAATGGGATCCATGCACATTCTGAGGGTGGACAGGTCCTGCCGCACACCGATGAATGATTCCAGTTACCTGTAGCCACCTTTGGACATGGAGACAGCTGGACTGGATTCACAGAGATGTGGCTGGTGAGGTCCCTGTCCCTAGCTGCTTCTGTGGCTCTTCCTGACCTTGTTCTCACCACCCTGCACAGCCCTGATTTGGATCCTCCAGCAGCCAATTCTAGAATATGCCTTACTCACTCTAAACAGCCCTAAAACTAAAGACATGCTTGACTCTGATTTTCCCTAAAAAAGGGAACCTGTATTTGTGTGAACAGCTGAATAATAAGTAACATCCTTTTACTATGTGTACTGGTACTGGGTTAAGTACTTTATTATCTTGTTCAGTCCTCACACTTGTATGCCATACGTACTATGATAATTCACAAATTAAAGATGAGAAAACTGGGGCTCAGAGAAATTTAATAACTTGCCCAGAGTCACACAGCCAGGATATGGTGGAGCCAGGATCTGAATCCAGGATGCCTCTTCAGTGTGCTTTAAACCACTGCCTTCCGCCATCTCCCCAGTCACTGAAGTACACCCCCTGGAGCTCTGACCCCCTGGAGTGCAGAATTCTAGGTCTCTTCACCTTGGGTCTGCATGGCTAGGGTCTCTGTAGTTTCCCACGAGTGTAGTTTTGACTCACACCATGGTCCCTCGCTGCTCCCATGGCTGTGGCATAATGCCGTGTTCTAGCGCTATTGGCTTGAAGTGAGCCAGAAATCTCAGTGCATTCAGCAGATAAGAAACACTAAAGGAAGCCACTGCACATAAATCAGGCACATTTCTTGTATTTAAGTGCTTTTATACATTCATTGCTATTATGTTTAACTTACAGTGCTGCCCACTAATTCATCTGGGCCATTTTTTTAACAGGGAATCATTGGGCCTTTTAACTCAGTCTATAATTGATTTTTCTGATTCCATAAAGTTTTCTTTTGGGGTACTTTTATATTTTGGAGCTCTGCAGTGTTGATTATAGCTTTGGTGTCACTTATGAATAGAAATAACATAGGGGAAATTAAATAGCAAAATTAAACAGTCCTAGGAGGTATTACCTTAGCCTGATCACTTTACTCCCACTTCTATGAACTTGGTTCAGACCCTCATCATCACTTGCTTGCATTATCGATAAAATTTTCCTAGTAGCTTGTCTTTTTGCCCGTTGTAATCCACTCATTCTTCGAGTAATTTTCCAAGTAACTTTCTAAACTGGGAATCCTAACATACAGAGCCAGTTTCATGGGTGTATAACCTGCGTTGTCACACAGGCCGCGTGCTCGGGGGGGCCCCACACTTGGTTTAATGCTCTGCTGTCACCATCTTGACATGCTTAATGATTTCCCAACAAGGGGCTTCACATTTGCCTTTTACACTGGCCTCTTCAAATTAGATGCTCAGTCCTGGTAACATATAATCATGTAATCCACCCCTCTTCCCCACCTCTGTCCTCATAAATGCTCTAGATACTCCTCTGTGAGTTTCCTAAGAATTCATGGAATACAGTTTCGGAGCATCTGTATTTTCTATAAACTTCCTTCTTTTGTAATTCTATGACCTTACTTTACAAATGTAATTATTAAGGGATGTCAGAGATCTGATACTTACACAAACACCTCAAAAGTTGACCCAATGCTAATAAATATAAGATGGTCTTAAGTTTTCTTTATTTGGTTCAGTTTGTCTACTTTGTTGTTTTATCAGACACCTCACCACATTTTATCGTATTGACCTGGTAGTCACACAACTCTCAGGACCTTTTTTTTTTTTTTTTTTTAGCAATGACCTTTTATCTTTTCCTTTAAATTCACAGACCTAGATTGAGTTTTTCAGTAATTGTCGGTGTCATCAATTATCTTAGTGTCTGATAAGAAATGCCTAAAAGAGCTCAAAATAAAAGAATCTTGATTCACTCCATTTTTATCTCAATTACAGTGTGTGTACTGTGTACCACATTTCAAAGAAAAATTTAGATTTAAAAAAATCAAACAATTGTAAGTTGATTTAATTTCAAAATACTGAAAATAACAATTCATTCAATTATGTATCAATCCATTTGGGCACCTCTGGTGTTTTGAAGATTCAGAGACAATGGCACTCAGCCCCTGATCTCAGGGTGCATGCTTAACACTTGGATGGGGAGCTGAGGGGTTATATTAATCTGCTAGGGCTGCCAGAACAAAATACCACAGACTGGATGGCTTAAACAGTAGAAACTTATTTTCTCTGAATTCTAGACACCAAAAGTGCAAGGTCAAGGTGCTACCAGGGTTGGTGGCTGGTAAGGCCTCTCTTTTTGGGTTGCAGAAAACTACCTCCTTTCTGTGTCCTCATATGGTCTTTTCTCTGTGTTGTATGGAGAGAGAACTCTCTAGTATCTCTCTCTTTTCTTGCAAGGACTCCAGTCCTGTCAGCTAGGGCCCCACCGTTATGACCTCATTTAATCTTAGTTATCTCCCTAAAGGCCCTATTTCTGAACATCATCACATTGGCATTTAGAGCTTCAGCATAAAAATTTTGTGGGGACCCACTTCAGTCCATAACCAAAAGAGTACCCCACACTACCAATCAAATGTGTACTAAGTGCTTTCATAGAAATGGACTAAGAGTGGTGGGGTGGCCAGAGGTTTCCAGGAAACAGAAGTGATTTCTCAGGGAAAGAGAGCCAGGCAAGGATGGTAGGTGGTCGAGGAGTGTATTAGTTTCTTCTGACTGCCATAATAAATCGCCACAAACTTGGGGGTTTAAAACAACAGAAATGCATTCTGTCACAGTTCTGGCAGCCACAAGTCTGAAATCAAGGTGGTCAGCAGGACCATGCTCCCTTTGGAGTCTCTAGAGGAGAATCCTTCCTGCATTTTTTAGCTTCTGACAGCTCCAGGCTTTTCTCGTCTTGTGACAACTTACTTACATCTCTACTTCTGCCACCACACGGCCTTTTCCTGTGCGTATCCCTTTCTTATCTACCTATGTCGGGTCCTCTTATGAAGACACTGGTCTTATCTCAAGACTCTTGACTTAATAACATCTACAAACACTCTGTTTTCCAAATAAGGTAACATTCACAAGTTCCAGGGATTAGGACTTGGACATATCTTTTTAGGGGTCACTATTCAACCTACTACAAGGACTCAGAGAGATGGAATGACAGAGAATATGGCCAGGATTGCAAGCAGTTTAGCATGGCGGAAGCACACCCTCTGGGAAGGGAATGAGAAGATGAGGCTGGGAAAACAAGAAAAGGTCATGTTGGAGCGGACCTTCCGCATCAGTAAAAGTTGGAGCTTTATTCTGAATGCAGTGGAGTTGTTTAACGACTTGTCCCCACTCTGAGCTTTCTGCCCTCTCTCTTGTCCATTTAGGAATGTGAGCTAGCGGCACATGACTAACTCAGCTAGCAGCTGGATCCGTATCTGTGTAGTGTATTTTTAAAAATGTAATTACTTCCCTCAAATTTTTAGTTGGAGAATTCCCTATCAGAACAATATATCTACTTATTTTGAAACACTAGTGCTGTGGTAGACCTGGACTTATATTCACCAATAATAATGACTGGTTGGCACTGAGCACGGCTTCCCACTCTAGAAGACAGGTGTTCTGTCTTTTGGCCTCAGTCCCTCTCCTTCATTGTCTTCTCAACATAAGTCTGAGCCCATTCACCTCAATCACCATTGCCGTTGACTTCTTCTCTCCTCGGTCATCTTGGCTCATTCATGTTACCGAACTTGCTCTTCAGGTAAAGGAACTTGGAACCTTCTCTTTGCATGATGTATCCTCTCTCTTTCTCTGCCTTAAATTCTCTTCCTCCCCCCTTTCTTCTCCTATCTCCTATCTTTCGGTCTTACCAAAACCCCCACAGGAAACTGCCTGGGTCTCCCCCAATGTCTGGGTTGTTGCTTCAGTTTTCCTCAAGGCAAGCAAAAGGGCTTACGTGTCATTTCATAGTCAAGACCTAGAAAAAACTAGTGATCAATTTGACTGCTATTTTCTGCTCATTCTTTCTGTGATTTGTGCCCTGTATTCATACCTCAATTATTCTCACTATTGACTTGTATTATAATGCTCTTTTTATATGTCTTTCTTTTTTCTTGGACTAAGAGTTACTGACCTCAAGGAAGTTTCCTGGGTGGCTCAATCAGTTGATCATCTGACTCTTGGTTTCAGTTCGGGTTGTGATCTCAGGGTTGTGGGATCAAGCCCCACATCCAGCTCTGTGCTCACCACGGAGTCTGCTTGTCCCCTCCCCCTCCACTACTTCCCTCGCCTTCTCTATCTCTAAAATAAATAAATACAACCTTTAAAAAAGAAAATGAGTGAGGGAATAAATGAATAAATTCCATCCACATTTCTTTCCTTCTTTTGAGGCCTTACATCTTGAGGCCTTTTAAACATTTACTTAATAACTTTTCTGGGATATAGTGTGTTTTTAATAGTATTCTGGAAATCTTTCCTTGCCTACCCAGAAACATATAGCCTGTCTTCCCTTCGCTGCCATTATTTGCCCTAGGGAATTACATGCTTGCCAGACACCAGCTCCTGTCCATCTATAAGCACACTCCTGCCTACCTTCCTACTCCTGCCTACTCCTTCCTCTACCCCCTCAGCTATGTCCTATTGCCACACAAGCCCCAGCAAACCAAAAAAGTTCAGGAAACGTGCCTGCGAAATAATCTCCTGTCTCTCGGGCTCCCATTGAGATTTATCCCCGAGTATGGCCAGATTTCCATGTCTCCTGTTTCCAGATTTCATGTCCCTGATTCCACTGAAGTAGTGAGAGCCAAGCATCTCTGCCTTCTGTCTTCCTTATTCCCCTGTAGCTTCTGCTGTCCCACCAGCCGGGCATATCTTCCTCTAGCACCTTAAGCACCTATGATACCTATCTTCTCTCCTCAGGTCGAGTAACATATTCCTTCACATAGCTTTCAAGGCCAAACTAGTTTTCTCAACAGANTCTCTTTGCATGATGTATCCTCTCTCTTTCTCTGCCTTAAATTCTCTTCCTCCCCCCTTTCTTCTCCTATCTCCTATCTTTCAGTCTTACCAAAACCCCTACAGGAAACTGGNCCGATATATTTCCACTACTTGAATGGTCAGTGTGTTTTTAGTACTTCATCGTTGTCCAAAGATGGACTTCCATTTAGTCACAGCCCTTCAACTGCCTTACTTTGTTGGAATTACTAAAAAGTTGGAGCACTGGCTTTGGCTATGTGAAGTTCTTTTCCTCATCTCTGCCTTGGCCATTAGCAGTATCATTATGATTCTGATTCTGGTTCAAAATACCTCACAATCCTTTTTCTTTTTTTTAAGATTTATTTATTTATTTGAGAGAGAGAGAGCATGCACGTGCACTGTGGGGAGGGATCATAAGGAGAGGGAGAGAATTTCAAGCAGACTCCATGCTGAATGCAGAGCCCCACACAGGCTCCACTCTAAGACCCTGAGATCATGACCTGCACCAAATCAGAGTCAGACACTTAACTGACCGAGCCACTCAGGCGCCCCAATTTCACAATCCTTTATCATCAGTTCTGAAATTTCCAAAACAAAAGCAAAAAAATGTAAAAGCAAAGTTATTTTTTATTTTGTGTGCTTTTTGGGTGGCTGTTGTGATTTATAGCACATAGATATTCGGTCTTCATCCACAGTACTGGCCCACAGCTCTGAAAAACCTTGGAATTTCTTGTGACAGGAGTGATAAAAGTGTTTTTGTTATGTTAATAAGGTGACTTTTGGAAAGCCCTAGGTAACCTAAGGACAGGGCTGGTTGCCAAGGGAGCAAACCCTGTGATCAAAGGGTTGAAAGTTTGAGCCCCACCTCCTGACTTCCAGAGGGGCTGGCAGTCCAGCCATTGTCTTGGTCAATGATTTAATCAACCATGCCTATGCCTACATTAAAAACCCAAAAGGAGCTCAGTGAGCTTCTGGGTTGATGAACACATGGAGACTTGGGGAAAGAGGTGCACCTGGAGAGGGAATGCAAGCTCCATGCCTTTTCCCATGCTTTGCCCTGTGTAACTCTTCCATCTGGCTGCTATATCCTTTTATAATAAATCAGTGACCTAGCAAGTGAAATGTTTCTGTGAGTTCTGGGAGCCACTCTAGCAAATGGGTCAAACCCAAGGTGGGGGGTCATTGGAACTTCCAGTCTGCAGCCAGTAGGTCAGAAGCACAGGTTATAAACCGGGCTTGCAATTTGCGTCCCGAATTGGTGGGGAGAGGCAGTCTTGATCCTTTAACCTGTGGAATCTGGTGCTATCTTTGGGTAGATAGTATTGGAATTGAATTGAATTCTAGGACACTTGGTGTCTGGGGAATTCTTACTGTTGGTGTGGGAGAATCTCCCTGCTTGCTCCCCGCTATCTCCTCATTGGAATTGGTGGTCAGACTCGGATCTTTTTAATGGCAAACCTGATCTTCTGTAAATTAATTCGGTGAATTAATGTGAAACTATTTATAGTCTTATTTATTCTCTTTGCTGTGAATATCCATATATTTAAATGCAGAAATGTGAATATATTTCATTGTGGGGTATGGTATCTGAACCAATTGAAGGTGTCCTGTTATGAGAAGTACATGCATCACTTCAACTTTCTAAAATCTGAAAGTATTCTGAATTCTGGAATACTTCACAATTCAGTGGTTTATATAAAGGATTGCATCTCTACGTTTTACATTTGACCATTAATGAAACTAAGGCTCAGAGAGGGTATGTCACTCACCAATGTCAGATCCCTAATCTACTGGAGGGTTAAGACTGGAAGTCAGATGCTCTGAGTCCACCCGAGGCATGACCCCCTCACTATGGCCACCAAATGCAGATGCTTCCTGCAACGTGAAGTTGGGAAAGAAAGTAGATTCTTTTACAAGAGCCATTAATTTTTCAGAAAACAAGTAGAATTCTGAGAAGTAGACAGCATCTTAGACATTATTTCTGAAATATAAAAACTACTACACACTTCAAAAAGTAGTTAAAGTGGGGTGCCTGGGTGGCTCAGTTGTTAAGAGGCTGCCTTCAGCTCAGGTCATGATCCCAGAGTCCTGAGGTCGAGCCCCGCATCGGACTCCCTGCTCAGGGGTGGGAAGCCTGCTTCTCCCTCTCCCACTCCCCTTGCTTGTGTTCCTTCTCTCGCTGTGTCTCTCTCTGTCAAATAAGTAAATAAAATCTTAAAAAAAAAAATAGCTGNTGTGTTCCTTCTCTCGCTGTGTCTCTCTCTGTCAAATAAGTAAATAAAATCTTAAAAAAAAATAGCTANAGCTGAAGTAACACATAAGGTAAAAAAGTCACAGAGTTAGATTATTTATGGAATAATATTTGTGGAATTTGTATATATTTTTGTTCTAGTTAGATGTTATCAGTGTAATATAGACACAAATCTATGTTCAAAAGCGGTATGTTCATTCACTCATTCACTTAGTGCTTCCTATATTCCCAACTCTTCTTACGTTCCCAGCCCCTGTGCTAATGTGCATGTTAGCAGCCATGTCATACATGGAGTTTCAGTACCTACATCAGCCTTCAGAAGTCTGTTTAACTCATTAATGTACTTAGCATATAGTACTAATAGTGCTGTCGGACTACTGTGGAGTACAATGTTTCCATGAGGAAATAGGTAAAGCATTTTGATTCTTGGTGTATATGTGAGCATCATTACCCCTTCAGGTGGGTAGCTAGATTTCCTCACTGGAAACTTTTCTGCCAGCTGTTGAGTCTTGGGACCAGTTACACTTCATTCCTTACTCACCTTACTTTCCACCTCCACCAATCTCCACTCAGTTCAAGTCATCCATTCAAATGCACATGCATGTCTGCGAGTGCGCACGCGTGCTAACAATGAGTCTTATCAATTCAACTCCCTAAATATTTATTTAATCTGTTCATAATTGCAGTTCAGGACATGACCACCCAACAACACCTGGAACCAGTTCAGCCCAAGTGACACTTGAGAGCACGAATCTGCTCCCATCATTTCCTCCTGTCCCCATAAGGGCTCTCCATTTTCCTTTTACTAAAAATCCAAACTCCCTCACTTGGCCCACAAATCCTTTGGTAACTTGGCCCCTGTTAACCTCTTTATCGTAATTTTCTGCCACTCCCCTCTCTGCAGGTCCCTCCCAGGGCTCACCCACACTCGCACCCACAGAACCTTCCGTCTGACACTTGGAGTTATTTTCAGTTTCTCCCTTGTCTCCTTTGTACGCGTTCTCACCTCTGTTCAAAGAACTCCCGGAGCCCCACCCGCCCCCCCACAGACTGAGTCAGAGGCCTCTCTATTCATACAGTCTCAGGGCAGTCAGAGTGTGGACTTCATAGTTAAGCTGCTTGAGTTTGGATCCCTGCTTCATCACTAGTAGCCCTAAGTCCATGGACAAGTTACTTACCTTTTTATGTCTTACTTACCTCTCCTGTTAAGTTCCAATGCCCTGGGATTATTTGGGTTGCATAATTACATGTACATCACTTGGCATAGTCTTGGATGCATGGTAAGCACTCAGTAAATTTTACTTGCATTGTGATTAACTAGCTATTGAGAGTCATGCCGGCCCCCGAGATGACAAAGAAGAAGGCATTTCTATCCCTCATAAACTAGCAAAGGAGAAAAAGATATATTGTTTCAAAACAAAAATGATGTCGTTTCCCAGTACATATTATGAAGCCAAATGCTGGGTAGCAAAATGAAAAGGAGATCATTCCCCCAACAACTGGGATGGAGGCTGAGAATGTGATTTGAGATACAGGGCAGGCACCTGAGAGAGAGGGATCTTTTGACATCTGACACCTTGGGTGCTCCAAAACCAGAATGTCTTGGAATGAGGGGTAAAAGCTGCAGGGTGTGGGAGAAGAGTGGCCAGACACTGGGGCTCATGCTTTCCACTTTCCTTCTGCGTCTCAAGGGCTAGTGAGGTGAAAGTTGAAAATCAGGTTAGAGTACAGTGGGGGTGAATCTAGGCAGCTTGTTTAGTTAAATGAAAATTGAGGGAGTGGGGGAGGGAAATTAACCCTGAGATGAGGGGAAAGAAGGTACCTCCTGAGAGCCCCAGGTGACCAACTAGGAAATCTCCCCACCCTGGTGATTTAGTCACAGATGAGCATAAGGTGTGAAGTTACTGAGCAATACCTCAAAATGTCAAGCTGTGGTTAGTATTTATGATATTTATGATGTTTATTAAAATTAGTTTAAAATTGATAAAGTACTTTGCTGCTGGTTGCAAATCTATATACATATTCTCAGTTCATATATGGCCATAGTGACTACTACGAGACTCTGTGTATGTTATGTGTGCTTGCCTTGTGGCACATGTTTCTCTTCCTCATTGGGATAGGACATTTATCGTTTTAAGCTGTGAGTCTTTTCCTGTTATTGAATAATTTAAGGTGATATCTCAAGAGTGAATCCAGTTCTTAATATTTAAAATTTTTCTGATTCTATATGTTATATGGAGATATATAGTGCAAATCCTACAGAGATCATGTCTATGATTAATTACACACTCATTAATTATAGTTTTATTCCTGAACTGAGGAAAGTCTGAGAGTAAATGTGAATCCTAAGATTTATCCACAAATTCAAACAGTTTTGAGGATTAGGCAGAGATATTTGAGATGTGCTTTTGCCATTTTACCACTGATTTCTTGTCCCTGACATTTAACTTGTGTACATTAATAGCGTTGCGTGTTGTATTTTCTTCATTTGCCTTTAAGTTAAACTAAAACTGATTCCTAAATTCATCCAGCAGTCAAATGCACATTTGTGTAGTATTTAAAGATCTCCAGATCCATCTTTTACATATTAATTTTAGTTCCTTATTTGCTAGTCAGCAAAGTTTAAATCTTAGAAATGACAGAGTTCTTAAAATCAAAGATAAGATATCTTTTGCTTGCATGTAACTCTTCAGCCAGGACATAGTTTTCTTTTCCTTGTATCACAATCAGAAATAAGATAACAGCCTTTTTTTTTTTTTTTCCGGATAACAGCCTATCTTTATCTAAATATTATTTTACTTTTTATCTGGTGTATGGAAAACAAATGTTAAATGGTGACTATGTGTGGTTCTTGATTTTAGACTGATAAGATGTCAAGTCAAAGTGTTTTTATTTTTCTAGCTGAGAGATGAAGTGCCACGCATACAATATATTTCTCAGGGGGTCATACTGGACAGAAATGGGCTCCATGTTAAATCAGCCACGGCTGCACTTCAGGGATAAGGTAAATGTGTCAGTGATGAAGGAGCTGTTATTTACAACCAAACCATCAATTGGCCATTGTGCTGGGGGCAGCTGAGTCACTGAGCATATTCGGATCTTAACTGCACATACCAGCTGGTCCTGAACACTGAGGGTGTTGTTACTCACATCACATTTGTGACTCCCTACTGTTGCCCATTCAAGGACATCAACTACATGATAAATTCTGTGTTCATGATTATGTAATCTTTTGTTAGTGACCCACTAAGTATATTGTAAGGAAGTGGATGACTACCCATCATTTTTTAACTGTAATATGCTTAAAGACCTTTATTCCCATGCCCACATGCTAGGCAATTGATTTTATTAGTTCTCCCAGCAAATATATAGTTTTAATCTAAATAATCTCTTTTTAATCCCTTAGGTGGATTACAGTAACAAAATAAACAAAAATCTTCCTGGTGCCAAAATTACATTCCTTGTGTAATTTCTTGTGCCAAATCCTACAAACTGTTATTGTCGTTTTCATTTTATAAATGATATAAAAGTAAGACTCAGAGAAGTTAGGTAATTTGGCTACAGTCACAGAACTAATCAAAGGTGGATTGACATTTTAACCCAGAATACTGAACTCATAATTTGAGCTTTTCCTCCTAGTTTACGGTAACTAAATATTGAATCTCCCAAGCACCTAACGGGTGTCAGTAAAATACAAAACAAATGATTAACTTTGATGAAGTCAAACATTAAAAAGTAGATGTTATGATAATTAGAACCTGAAAAAAGTAGGCAGACTCCAAAAATTCAAAATAATTCCAAAGTATCACTTTATCACATTGTGTTATTTAAACTGTAATATATGAATAGATGTAAAAGATAAATATAGATATAAAGATATAGATAACTGTTGTCTGATAAAGCCCAGGTACCCTAAAAAATTGTTTTAAGTTCAGTGCCCAACTCCAACCAATATAATAATTAAATAACAAAATAGCAATGAATGGTGAAATGCATACAATCTTTTTTTACAATTAACTGATATATTTTTTATTCCCCTTATATCATGATGCTCTTATTTCGGTCAGCATTATTGAATAGATTATTTAGATTATCCAATAGAAACATAAAATGAATCACATATATGATTTTTAATTTTTTTAGTAGTCACATTAATAAAAGCTTAAAAATGGTGAGATTAATTTTAAAATATACTTCATATGACTGAATATATCCAACATATTACCAATTCATATATCTACATAAAATTATTAATGAGATATTTTGCATTCCTTTCTTGGCAAAGTTTTTGAAATCCAGTGTATGTTTATTTGACACTTACATTACAACTCAGTTCGGAACTAAATTTTCATCTGAAATACTTTATCTCTATTTAGGTTTCATAAAAATTACAGTGTAAAAACTAGATGCACATACCTAATTTGTTCCAAACATATTTAAAATGTTTCTAATAATCAAATCAAGCACTACTTTTGAAATTTAAATTAACTAAAGTTAACTAAAATTAAAAATTGAATCCCTTGGTTCCACTAACTACATTTCAGATGCTCAATTGCTACACTAGCTAGAGGCTACCATTGGACAACATAGCTCTAGGATTTCTTGCTTGGGTATCATTGGACAACATAGCTCTAGGATTTCTCATCTATTATTCTTCATTGAAGGATGGGCCGGCCATAAGAGAAGGGCTGACATTGCTCCCTCTCCCTTTCCCCCAGTTCCTGGCAACCACCACTCTATTCTCTGCATCTGTGAGTTTGACTATTTTAGATTCCACATAAAGAGATCATGCAGTATTTGTCTTTCTGTGCCTGGATATTTCATTTACCATAATGTCCTTCAGGTTCATCCATGTTGTCAAAAATAGTAGCATTTCCTTTTTGTTTTAAGGCAGAATAGTATTCCATTGTATATGTAGTATATTTACCACACAGAGATTTAATGTTCAGCAATGTGACTATAGTTAACAATACTGTATTGCATACTTAAAATTTGTTAAGAGGGCAGGTAGATTCTAAGTTGTCTCACCACAGACATACACACAAAATGGTAACTCTGTAAGGTAATAGGTATATTAATTAGTTCGATTGTGGTGATTACTTAATAGTGTATACATATATCAAAACATCAAGTTGTATACATTAAGTATATACTTTTTTATTTGCAAATTATGCTTCAGTCGTGGTGGGGGGGAGGGTAGGAAAGAGATGAGCCAGTATCTGTCAAAAAGGAAGAAACTATTTAGTTTTAATAATCAAATCTCTTTTTGTCAAAAGAGAACAGGAATTTCTAAATCTCAAAACTACCTTTACATACCAAAAGCAAAATCGAAGATCTGACTATCATGAGCCAGTAATAGAGAGAACACAGGATATAATGTAAGAGGTGGTACCATCAACCTAGAGGAGGAGAAGATGCATTTCTGGGCCAAGGAAGTGGGAAGATTGAAAGAAAGCAAAGAGCAGAATGGCAGATGTGATCATCTGAGTGAGCACCCTGAGGTTAGGAACTCAGAAGGAAATTAGTCACCAGATAAAAGAAACTGCAGAGAAGTTGAAGAGAAAGCAGAAGATAGATGGGCTTTACCTCATTTCTGGCTTGAAACTAGAAGAATTCAACCTCAGTGCACCCCAAGAGTAGGTAGGGCAGGCAGCAGAGAAGATGGGTGTAATGGGAATCAGAGGACGGTACAGCAGAGCCGGAGAGGACAGGCAGCTTACCTGGGGCTAAAAGGAAGATGTGCTGGAAATTCAGAGGAATTTTATAGCATGTGAGCCTAGATGGAACAAGTCAGCATGGTTCACAAGGACGTCAGCAGAGCACTGAGGGGAGGCCAAGTGGGAGAAGCACAGGGCTGTGGAAGCCAGAAGAAATGAAGATACCACATTGTAAGACAGCCGGTGGCTGCTCTGAGATTATCTCCCCACTTGGGCAGATCTCCAACTGGACCCCAGTGCCATTTTGCCAGAAAGGGAAGAGTGAGAAACTAAGAACAACTGACAGTTTGTTAAACATTCCTCCCTCCCCTATTCTGTTCCTGTTCAGTCTTGGATGGATGCTCATGATGAAGTTTAGATCAGTTATGGAAAATAAAGTAGCTGTGTGCTTTATACAATCTAGACTGCAGTATCTGAAATTTATGACTTCAATATACTGCTGTTTATTGCACTCCCCCCTCACAGCCCTGAAAGGTCTGAATTATGTGAACACAAATCGTCTGGTAAAAAGTCTATGGTCTTTCCTCTATTGTATTACCTCCCATCACCATTCTGTTACACACCCTATCAGACACCTTTACATTGCCGTGTGGCAAATCTATGAATGTAGATAAGTATGGATACAATAATAAGACTTTCAGGACACTGTGAAGCTGGCTTAATAAATGAATCTAAAAGATAGTGTTCAATGTGTCCGTACCAACTTCCAAATAAATCTCTATTAGAGTTCCATGAAGCTCTATCTTTGATGCTATATGGAGCTAACAAGAAGCTCAGAGAAAGAATAAAGACGATAGATGTCATCATAAAAGTTCAAAATGGTCTTGACAGGGTGAAATATTACTTTGGAAACAATTAAAGAAGCTTGATTTTTTGAGCAATCCTGGGAGTCCAAAGTAGGGGAACTTGCTAGGGCATTAGTCCATGAGAGGAAATCACAAACACTCTGACCAGTAGTGCTATGTGGTTATTGAAAAACTAAAACCAAAAAACCTATTCCTTTTTTAGACTGTGTTAATCAAAATGGTCAAAACCTGGAAGTCAGCTTAAAGATGATCCATTCCTAACCAAATTACAAAATTCAGTTCCATGAGTAAGACCACAGGGTGCAATCCAGAAAATTTACAGTTATACTATGAGCTGGTCAAGGGATACATGCCCTGGAGGGGATTCATTTTGGACTCTATATTTTAAGAGGAGGACTAGAGTATGTCAAAAGCACTAGAATATCATATTGCTGAGGGATCTGGCTACTGCGTTATTTCCATACTGATGGTTGGAATTGAGGTTAGTTTGTCTGTAGGAAAGAAGAGGCAAAGGATAAGAGTAGGGGGCAACCAAACAAACAAACTGCAAATGAACAATCAGTGGCTGTGTTTAGATAGAGGACTTAGAAGAAACAAAACAAAAACTGAAAAATGGCATAAGGAAAGGGTGAAAGAAGCCTAAAAACAAGAGAAGGAACCAAGTTCTCCACATGCTGGGCCACAATGCCACCACACACCTAATGATCCCCACTCACCAGGCGCCATCTTCATGACAGTAGGTGGTGGACTTCTGCGTTTTTCAGCCTGGCGCTGACTTAACCCTTGCAGTTACCGGTCCCTCACTGTGGGCCAAGCTCTGTGCTGAGACCTTTCCCTATATTACGTCTTTAGTCCTTTCAGTACTGTGCAGAGATGCTTTTATGATCATTTACATTTTATACGTATGGAGACCGAGGCTTAAATAGGTTGGATAACTTGTCTACGTGAGTGGCAGAGCTAAGAATTAAACCACATCTTCCTGGTTGCAAAGTGGATGAGTTAATCACTAGGCCAAAGTTATCTCCTCCGTAGGATCAGTTTTTAAAATCCCAGTACATTTCATTATTCACACACAGAGCCCATACTGATTGAAGATAGTAGTTTTCTTTTGACACCACGACAGATTACCACAAAGTTGGTGACTTAAAATAGCCCAAGTTTATTATCTTGCAGTTCTGCTGTTCTGAAATCCAACATGGGTCTCACTGGGATAAAATCAAGGGTTCAGCCCAGTTGCATCCCTTCTGGAGGCTCTAGAGGAGAATTCATTCTTTGATATTCCCAGCTTTTAAGTCTTTGTGAATTCCTTGGCTTGTGGCTCCCTTCTTCTGTTTCATAGGATTAGTGCATGGGCATCTTTAGGGAGCTGTGTTCTTCCCATCATAGGTGCCTGCCCTGTACCAGGTATTGCTCTAGGCAATATGAGATAGACAAGGAGGAGAAAGACAATATCAGGTAAAGAAATACATATGCCAGACAATTTGTGTGGCAAAAGCAAAAAACAATATAATGATCTCAATAGCTGCAGGAAAAGCATTTAACAGAATTCAACAGTCATTTCCCTACCACTTCCCCTTTGCTGGGAACTCTCAGACTCATCTTTCTGCATCTCACCTTAGATGTCTCCTCTTGGAGAAACAGTTTCAGGTTTATAGTAAGTGCTTAACAAACCCAAATGTTTGTTTTTATTTTTATTTACTTATATAATAGTATTTTAAAATCATACGGTGGTTTCTCAGCTTACCCAACAGATGGATGTTTATTATCACAGGACAATCAATTCATATTTCTGAATAACATGGGCATGGTGATTACATTTTACTAAAAGCAAACAAGTAAGCAAAACCCCTTTATGTGTATCTCAGTTGTTGTGTATATTTGTATAAATGGGGAGAAAAGTGTAGAAGAATATATACCAGGCTGTTAGTGGACAGCAGATGATCAGCTTTGGTCTCTGCATCTTCGTTCTGATAAATACTCATGGAATGGATGAACAGGGACTGCTAATAATGGCTAAATACTGAGAGGGCTCTGTAAGGTAGTGAGCATCCCCTGACCCTTGAGGACTGAGTGGATATCATCTTGCTCAAATCATACACTCTTCTGTTTGTTTTATTTTAGCTACATTTTGACATCTGGTTAACCTAGATGGTTTCATAAGTGAATTAAAAACCAAGAGAGCATAAATAATCAATTTCTGTACTGTATCCAACTTGCTTAATAGATTCTTATGCCATAATTTCCTCTTCTGCAAATTAGGAATAATAGACTTTCTGTACGAATAACACAATTAGACTGGTTAAAAGGCACTTACATTCATAAAGCACCAAAGAGTTGTTGAGTATAAGTGAAAACTCTCTAATTTTTCTTTTGTGACATCCACGCGAATTGATTATGCTCCAGAAAAATATATTATAAAGCACAGCTATGATCCACCTTGAAGTTGAATGTATTTGAACAGATGTCACCTTTTTTTCCATAACCTTTAAAATTTAATCTTTTTCCTCTCTGGGTCTGGACATTAAGTGGGGATCTGGTGGAAGAAGAGGCAAATCTCAACCTATTTCTCATACAGACACATTTTCATGAGTTGGCATTGTAGCCAGACTATATCTTTGGATTCCTTATAAACAATGCTTCAGTCATTAGAGCAATTGGAGCAAACATTCAAAAGAAACTTCAGAGTCATCACCCAAGCTTATAGATTACTCTAAGCCTACACAACTTGGACAAGTATCTGAGGTGGCCTTTGAGGATGAGAGGGGAAGACAAATGCTTTCCAAAACCAGATTGATTCTGTGAGAGATTTTCCACACAGACACAGACCATACCTGCATTACTTCTTATTTCTCCGTAATAGCAGAGTATAAATGTGGTTTCACCCTATGATATCACAGCAGCCTTGTTCTTCCTCTGATTTCAACTCTCTTGTATTCACTGATACTCAGCTTATGTCCTCGGCCATTTCCTCCATGCAAGAAATCAGTGAAGAAAGAAAAGAGATCAAGAGGTGCTTTGCTTCTCATTTATGTCTTTCCATTTTCAGCAGTACCACTCCCAACAGCCAAATTGTGTTTTCTTCATAATGAGCTTGACCTTGATTCAATTTTTTTCATTTACAAAATGAAGGTAATGATGAGATCTGACTTATATAGCTATTTTGAGAATTTAATAAGACAATTAACATAAGAGACTTAGAACATCGCCTCGAACAGTGATCACTCATTAAATCATAGCTGTAGTGAATATTAGTAATATTAATACTCTTCAGTTATCATTCCACATTTATTTTCTCTTAATAAGGAGTGGGTATGTTTAGAGTTCTGACAGGTGTGAAGAAATGCAAAAGCCAGAATTAATCGACCTTATAGCTGTGTTAAAGAACATCTCACGAGCAGCCCAAATTTCACTGCCTATTCATAGACACTAGTCAGATAAGGAATTACTCCATTAGATGCATCCCTGGCAACCTGAAATGGTGTGATATCCCTGCCTTGTTATTCGTGTGGGCAGAGCTCTTTAACACCTTCTCTCAGAGTGGCAGAAACATCATTTTCTTTCTCTCTCATCTCTTCTTGTTTCCCCCTCATGTCTACTTATCCTTCGTCACTGAAATTATTCAGCTCTTCCACGCCCAGGCTTAGAATGCGCAGACCCAGCTCCGAAGGTCCCAGACCCAAGATGAAAAAATTCGGCTTTTTTTTTTTTCCCCTAGATTGTTGGGACCTCAGAGAGATGGCAAAGGGCTAGAACTTGGTTAGATAGAAGACTTCTCTCACATGGGCTGTTTAAATATTCATGCAGCCACTTCTGGCAGCTAACAGGGCTGCAAACTTTGCCCAGGAAAAAAAATAATAAAGGAAGATAATTACTGAATTTCATAGCATTCTGAAATGCCTGCTGTGAAGGAATAACTTAAGTGCTGATTTTTGGTTTAATCTCTCAGGCAAATGTTTTTTGTTTTTTGTTTTTTCAACACAGGACAATAGGCAAGTGATTAAATGCATTTCTAAGTATTTTTTCTGAGCATGCCATCAGCGTTAGAAACCCACTGACATTAATACCATAAAAACGTATTGGACTATCAAAGCCACCTCCTTTATAATTACTTTACTAATGACTTGAATATTAACTGACACACTCCCCTTGCAGTCAACAGTTTTGCTTATGTCGCAACACAAGTTTAAATTATCAGCAACTGAGCAATAGAATAAATCAGAGTGGAAGAAAGACCAAATTATTCTTGAGCGTGGTGGCTCCCCGTGTGAGGACATTTCATTTAGGGCAATCAATTGGCACTATATGCTCTTCATTAGCATATGTGAAGACACCCAAAGTGTAGGTATCTGTTCATCGTTTTGTTTGTTTTAAGGAGACATTTCCCCTGATTGTAATTAAGTTTTTTGTTGTTGTTGTCCTAATTCTGGCTGGTAAATTTTAATTAGAACAAAGTAATTTCACAATTCCTGAAACGATATAAAAGCAAACCTTGTCACTGCACTGAACCTCAAATTCTGTCTTCAAAGTACTGCCTAGTCAGTGAAAATCAACTTTATTTTATATTTTATAGCTACAGTCACAAGTTCTGACCTATCAATTCTGCATCTTCCCAATATGGCATACAAAAATGTAAGCATTCAAAACATTCCTTCATCAGTTTGACCCTTCTAACAGTAGTGATCTAAGATGTCAATTCAGATAAAACAATAGGTACATTAAGTTAAATATTAATAGTTTAATAGGTGCATTAGAAGTTAAAAAAATCACTTGGAATTTCAGTGCTCAGTGTTTCTAAATGATTCATATTACATAAGAATTGGCCATTAGTAAATATCAGGTAAGTAAAATGAAATAATCACCATTTTTACATTCTACTTCTAAGAAAGTTCCTTCAAAAAATTCATAACTACAGTTAATTATTTGAACCCTGTAGACATAGATATGTCTAGAACTGTATATGCGTACATATATATAAGTATATCAGATATATATTAAGAAAATACCTTCGTGAAAAGTTATATTTTTCATTTGATGTTTCAGATGTACATTACCAACACAATCAAAGCCAAAGGAACAAGACTTGCTAAGCCCGTTTTATGTTTGGGCTTAATGTGTTTGGCCTTTCTGACTGGACTCAACAGAGTAGCAGAATATCGAAATCATTGGTCAGATGTGATAGCAGGCTTTCTGGTTGGAATATCTATAGCAGTATTTCTGGTAAGTACAAATTTATTTGGATTTCACTGCATCTTTAATTAACTTCTGTAATCACTTACAAGAAAATACAAGTGTGAATCTCCAGGTTTCTCTAAATGTGGTGTTTCAAATGATACTATGTACATTTTAAGTCATTCATTTCTTCCTCTTTCCTCATTTATTCTGCCTAAAGTCAAATTTAGGGATGAAAAATATATAAATTCTACACTTAAAGGTGAACAAAATATTTTCATATAAAATGGAACAGGGCTAAAACATTCAGTTTTCCTTGGATAGTTTTTAAGCCTGGGTTACTTGGATATTTTAAAAATCTCCTGGGGTCACTTTTCATCCCAGAGCATCTAGAGCATCCAAAATTATCCCAGTGCCTCAGCACAGTACCTCCTCGAACTGCCGTGTCACCGTGCTTGCTAATAGGTAAACCTCATTTGAGAGGTGAATTCGTTCCCTTCAGTAACTAAAAATCCATGGGTGGTTTCCAAGACAATACCACCTCAAGTCAGATTTTGCCAAGAGGTGAAGAGCATACATAGTGATTTCTAATGAAGTAAGCAAGCTATCTCTATCCCTTTTATAAAATATCCTTGGAATATTACTACAGGTTTTGGTTGTTGGAAAATATATTTTAGCCTGGCTTTAGAAATAATCAATCCATTATAAGTACGAGTATATAACATTTAACCCAGATGGAAAATGTGTAAACTGTAAATCAAGACATATTTTTGCACTGACACATTATAATAGGAAAAAACACTTTATTTCCATTTTGATTACATTTAAATTGCTTCTCACGCTTAACTTCCCTTCTTCGTCTCCTTTCCCTAGTTCATAACCAGTAAGCAAAAACTTGTATGAACTTTCCCAGCTAACAATTTGTGTGCCGGACATTTTAAATAGGCTCTGTTCTATAGACCCTCCTATGGTAGAGTAGTGAGTGTGACCTCATCCTTGCTCCAGGCTCTGTGCTGCTTTTCTTCCTGATGTTGCTCCCTCTGGCCCCTAGGTGCCTGGGAGACTTAGGCCCACCCCCATCTCTCTCCCAGAGATATCTTATGGCCCCAGGAAAACTGGGGCCCATGACTCGGGCCAGAGCCTTTTCCTTTCTTTCTCTCACCACAGATAAAGCAAATTGAAATATTTAAAACAAAACAAAACAAGACAAACACCTTACATAAACTCTAAGAAAAGAACTCTCAAAAGTCAAAATTTCAAAGCGCTAGTGTCAGATGTAACTATGGTTCAGCTTTACGGGTCCAGAACCTGTTCACTGACATCTATCTCATCGGTCTTCCTACTTATCTTCTTGTGGCTGTTGCCAACTTCCCTTCACTTCCAGTAAACATCCTAACCCCTGCCAGACCAAATCTAGAACGGTCGTATCTTCCCAGCCACTTCCTCATCTGAGAACCTGGTGAGGAAGGCTTTGGACTGTGGATTCCCCTTGGGCTCGCACCCCTCTGATTGCATATATTCAGAACATTCCACAGTGGCCTTGCAGACATTCCCGTACACCTGGAAAATGACCTTCTAAAAGGTCATGTGAAGACAATGTCTTAACTGTAATAATTAAACAAACATTTGTGCATTCATGCACAACCATTTCTGAGTGTGAGTGCCTACAGGTGCCAGGCACTGTGCCAAGGACTGGGGATGCAAGGAGGCTCAGATAAACATGACCTGTCTCCTCTGGGAGTTCCAGTCTGGTTCAGGGGTCAGACAATAATAGGTTATTCCCTCCACTAGTCCCTTCCTCTCTTCCTTCACAACGGAAACATTTACTGAGCCCCTGTTATAACCCAGGCACGGTGTTTGGTGTTGGGCTTTAAAAAACATGAAAAAGACACAGTCCATCTACTTAAACAGATCACAAGATAGACACAAAGAGTTTTATAGAAGGTTAAATGTAATGATATCGGTTCATAGACTCAGGAGATCTCTGTTGGGATTAGGGACAGTCAGAAAAGGGAGGGGACACATAAATTGAAAGGTTTGTAAAGCAGGGGGTTCTGAAGTGGAGCATAAGGAATGAGGGGCAAAGAGCACAGCACACAGAAGCAATATAAAATGTTTCATAAAATAGACATTTATGGAGCCCTAGTATATTGTAGGCCTGGGCACAGCATGCACATGAGGGGAAGTGGCATTGTGGGATGGCACCTGTCATCCAGTATAGTGACAAGAATAGGAAATAGAAGAACACAGGGGTAATTATCCTGAATGGCCTTGTAGGTTCTGGACTTTTTTCTCTGTAATGTAGGAGATTTGAGAGCCACTGTCAGAGTTCAAGTGAGTTAAAGCTGATTGAATCTCAGCTTCTTTATTTACTCAGTTTGTGCCATTATGCAGTTTACCTCATTTGGGCCATTACCAATGTACCTTTCTGAGCCTCAGGTTCTTCCTTGCTAAATGAGGCTAATAACAGCCTCCTTGAAGCTTATAAGGACTAAAAATTTTAAATGAAATGGTGTATGCTCAATGAATGGACACATGGATGATTGAAAGTTTGCTTCCTTTCAGCCCCTTTTACTCTATGATACAATCTGTGCTTTGAAAATAGGTTTGCTGGAAAGTAAAACTCCAGGTGAGAATAGAGGAGGCAAGTTGTGCAGAACCAGGGAAATAAGATGGCCCAAATCAGACCTCCGTGGGCACAGAGAGAAGGGAGGCTCGTGGAGGTGGAAGGTTTGGAGCTTGATGGCACACTGGGGATGACGGAGGCGAGGAAGAGGGAGCCATCCAGGATGGTTCCCGGGCTTCTCGTTTGGGCAAGGAGAACATTCATTCTGAGCAGCGACTCCAGCTCTGGCTTGCAATATCCTGGAGTGTCTCCAATTATCTTGCACTGTGTGCAGAGCTCTGAAATGGTTCCAGAATAAAATGAGCACTAACCTACTCCAAGACTCCAAGTCTCGGTTAAAGGGATCCACATCCCCCAGTCACCCAGATCCAGTGTCTAGCGTCTGCCTTTGACTCATTCTTCTCGTTCATCCCCCACACCCGGTGATTCATCTGGTCCCAGTTTATTTCCACTACAAAATGTCTCCTCCACATTTCATTTCTTGGCCATTCTGACCAAAATGTATACTGTGGGACTCTACTCGATTTTCGAGATTAGTGCTTTTTCCCTTTCTTCTATCTCTGTGTTCCCAACTGCCTCCTCACTTCTGACTCTCCTCCAAATCCCTTCCACTCTGCCTCTCTCTTCTTTAGAACATAATCCGTTGCTAATAACAAGACAAAACAAAACAAAATAAAACAAACCTCATTCCTGCTGCGTTAAACCCAGATACTTCCACTGGGCTTCTGGGGTAGTCAGTAATCTGTCTGCACTCTTCTCAGCCAAGTGTATTTTTCCCTCCTTGCAGGGGACTCCTATACTACATATCCACTCAATTTCCTTTCCCTCTACAGCCTTTATGTTTGCCCCAGCAAAAATACCCGTTCCTCTGCATATTTTAGAGAACAAAACAGGAGTCTGGGAGTGACATGAACCTAGGTTTGAATCCTGGGTTTGCCACACGCTGCGTGTGTGACCTTGAACAGGTCATTTGGCTTCTCATTTTTCCTAACCTACTGAGTCCTCTCTCACCTGTATTTAAAATGGCACCTCTCTCACCTGTATTTAAAATGGCTCCCCCCCTTCCTCATTCCCTATTCACTTTTCTCCATAGCATGTTTCAACTTTTAATATACCACATATAGTATTTTTGTTTTTATTTATTTATTTGTTTATTTATTTATTTATTTTTGCTGTCAAACCCACTAGAATGTAAGCTGTGCAGGGAGAAGGTGTTTATTTGTTTTCTTGATGGTATAATCCCAGTATGAAGTACAGGGTCTGGTAAATAGGTGATTCTCGGGAAATACTTGATGGATGAATGAATGAATGGAGAACTGTTTTACTACTTCCCAGAGCTCTTTTGAGGGTTAAGTGAAATCACGTAGGTAGTAAGTACAGTTGAGTGTGTGGTGCAGAGAAGGCGCTGGATAGCATGGTCCTCACCTTTGATGACTATTCAGATCCTTTTTGCACTTGAGATTTTTTCAGACTGGTCCCAGCTTGCCCAGGAAGTGTCCCTGATTACCTGGTTCTCCCATCTTTCCTGAGTTTCCAGTGCCCTCAAAGTCTGGCCTGTTATATTCTAATGAGGAATTATATCCTGTCCTGTTTATCATGTTCATCCCATGTACATTTTCTTTAAAGTTAGAGAACAGAATCCTCATGCTTAAGAAAATGCAAACCAAATACTAATTGAACAATAGTTGTAGATTGGTTATATTATTCAACAAATATATGTTTAACAAATGTATGCTTCCAAGTGCTTCCAAAAAAGATGCCCAGGGTCTAGTTGAGTAGTTCAAGGTTACTGAGCCATAGCTAGAACTTGTCATGGTATCACATGTAATATAATAATAACAGTAAGAGTTATTGGAGTCGCCTTTACTACATTAACTCAATTAATCTTCACAATGGCATGATGAGTTGTAGTGATTATTATTCTCATTTGCAGGTATAAGAAGCAGGTCTAGTTATACTGAGTTGCTTGCCCAGGGTCACAGTGAGTAAATCAGGGAGCCTGGCATTAAGGCCCAGCCCTGTTTGACTCCCAAAGCCTATGCACTTAACCCCAAGCAATACAGATGTTTTACTTGCTACAAGTGAAGAGGGAAAATGACCACAAATAGACCAGATTAATTTATCATCACCACTGGAAAAAGAACACAAAAATATACATGTAATGGTGACTTATTAGTGTCATTTTTGTAGAATAGGGTAGAATTATACACATGGAAGCCATTAATGTAAAAATAGACTGTTTCAGAGGAATGTCACTTTAAATTATATAGGAACATCAGAAAATTTGAGAATTCTTGGCCCGGGCACATGCTCATTCATTATTCTATCCATTCACTGTGGCACTGGAAATATAATGGTAAGCAAAAAAGAGAGAGAGAGAGAGAGAGAGAGCGCATCTCTGCTTTCATAGCACTTACCAGGAAGCTCTCTAAGGAGGAGATTCACATCAACCAAAGTATTATGCTAACAGATGTGTAACTTCATTAGAAATAGATGTTTTGATGTATAGCATCAGGGATGGATGTGATCAAACAAACAAACAAACAAAAAAACATCCTGGGGTCAGAGAAAGCCAGTGTAGAAGTGATACTGAGATGAGATATCACAGGTGAGTAGGATATGGTGCCCAAAGAGTGTGGAATTGAATATTAAAAACAAAAGGCAACAAAAAGGAAGCACAGAGAAGGAAGGCTGCAAAGGTGGGCAGGGTTTACACTATTCGAGAAATGGGGAGCCCAGCCACAATAGTTTGAAGAAGGCTGACGTGATCCAATTTGCATTTTGGAAAGATCATTCTTATGTCACTATACAAATGGATTGAAGGGAGCCAAGATTGGATTTAGGGAGACTTTAGAGAGTTACACAAGAATCCAGACAAATGGTGGTGATTGCCTAGTCTTTGGAGTTGGTGGTGGAGACAGAAGAAAGCAGATATAAGAAATCAAAATTTTTAGGAAGGAAAATTGAGCAAATTGAGTGACTGGTTGTGTATAGGAAGTATAAAGGATAAATCCAAGTTTTCAGTCTTACACAATTAGGGGAGAGGGCATGTGGGGGGTTGTTTTCTTGAGCGGATCCAGAAAAAAATCAAGCTTTATTGTGGCGTCAGAAGATAGGCAGATCTTGGGTTTCACTTTGAACATTTGTTAAATTTTTCCTACCTTTGACAACCAAAGGAATGGCCTAACTTGTAAAATACTGCAATCTCTTCCCTTAAAAACAGAAAACTCAGACCAGGAGGACTGTCCAAGAACATACAAGACTTGGGATCAAAAACAAAGCCTCTTGCTTTTACCTATGAACGTTTTTCTTTTTTATTTTATTTTAAATTTTATTTATTTATTTGAGAGAAAGAGGGAGATTGAGAGAGAAAGAGAGAGAGAGAGAGAGAGAGAGAGAGAGAGAGAGAGAAAGCCAGGGTAGGAAGGGACAAGCAGACTCCATGCTAGGCTGCAACCCAGCGCAGGGCTTGATTCCATGACCCTGAGAGCATGACCTTGAGCTGAAATCAAGAGTCAGACACTTAACTGACTGAGCCAGCCAGGCACCCCCCATGAGCATTTTTCTAATAGGAAATCATTTCCATACTTATGAAATAAGTTCCATACTTATATACTTATGAATGTTAGCAGGCAAGACTTGTTAAATATTTGAATATTGTTCTAAGGAAGATTTGGCAATTTCCTCCCTTATAATTTAAATAATAACAGCATTGAAGAATAATCATTATGCTAATAGATACTATTTAATGAATATCTACTATCTGTTAGGTGTTTAAATAGTTCGCATATGAATTCTCAGCTGCTTCAGTGGTGTTGTCCTAACCCTCAATTAAGGCGAAGACGTAACTGATACAATCTTTCACAGAGTTTACCATACCTAAATAATATTAAAGCAATTATACTAATTTCAGAAGCCCATATTAACTCTGGATGAACTCGTCTTCATCTCATACATCTACGTGCAGAGTTATTTTATTTCAACAAATTTTACTTCACAAGAATTTGTCACAACTTTTTTCATCTGCCTAATCTTTCATTAACTTATAATATTAATGAAAAGGGTAATATGTGTGTATATTTCACAAAGTGATTGTGGAAACTGCTTACTTGTTATGTTGTTATTGGCTAAAATTCTTGATTATATCCTTTGTACTCTAGACAGTGGTCAGTTGGCAAACTATAGCCCTTAGGTGAAATTTGTCCTATTTTTTTTTCGTAAGTTACATTGGAACGNTGCCTAATCTTTCATTAACTTATAATATTAATGAAAAGGGTAATATGTGTGTATATTTCACAAAGTGATTGTGGAAACTGCTTACTTGTTATGTTGTTATTGGCTAAAATTCTTGATTATATCCTTTGTACTCTAGACAGTGGTCAGTTGGCAAACTATAGCCCTTAGGTGAAATTTGTCCTATTTTTTTTTCGTAAGTTACATTGGAACACTGACATGCCCATTCATTTACCAATTGTCTATGGCTGTTTTCACACCAAAATATCAGAGTTGAACAGATGCTTGCAGAGATTGTATGCCAGCAAAGCCAAAAATATGTGCCCTGTGCCCCTACAGCCAAAATTTACTGACCCTTTCTATAGGGCAGTCACTATTAGTCTTTTGTAGGGCCGTGATTTGATACTAGGTTTATCAAATACCCATGTCTAAGCCTGTACCATCCCTTACTTTAAAGACCTTGATGGCAATGATAAAGTTGATGGATCAAATTATCAGGCTTCGATCTGTGCTTCTGATCTGTAATTACTCATGGAAATGGAAGGATAATAAGTATTCCACAAGTAGGGAAATATTTTCTCTAAGATAAAGTCTCATAGTATGTGTTATTATTTTGTAGATTTATAAATTTGATTTAGAAACTGGAGAATAACCAAGATGTAATTGGCTTTTGAAAACATTAGGTAGTGAGCCCTACTAAAGAAAAGGCTTTCCAATGGAGCATTAGTGAAAATCTACAATGTAAATGTGTAATTATATATTAAGCATTTATTCTTTTAAAATATGAATGTTAGGTTATAACTGCAAGTAAGTTCTGTATTTTGGCTTGATAATAGACTGTAAACCCAGAAAAAGAGGCTCAGGAATATCTTATCCACTGCTTAATATAAGCAAATAATAGCAAGTAATTTTCCTGTGTCATTTAATTCACTATTTCTTAAAGTATGATTCACCTGCATCAGAAGTGTCTGGAATGTATTTCAAAAAAGTGGCAGCTCCTAGGCCCCATTCTTCATCCACGGAATCAGAATCTTTAGGGGAGGGCTTGGGAACATTAATTTTCAACAGTGCTGGGCCTTTATTTTTCTGTAACCTGCAGTATGAGAACTTCTGGCTTAGTTCAAATGCTGTCACCTATGGGATATAATCAATTGAAACAAGGGTCAATTTCCTTTTGTAAAGGCCTTCTGTTTCACTGGTAGCCCCAGTAAGTTATTGTTGAAATGCCAAGTATACGTGGGATACAATAATAAACAATAAACTAGGTTAATTAAAGGGATGCTACTAAATTAGAAAGTGCCAATTGTAGAGGGTTTATTATGAATGTAATGATCTTGAAGCAATGGGAAATAATTAACACTTAAATTAAGTTGTAGGTTAGCCGCATTAGGGAAAGGTTAGCTTGCTATGAATTTTTATAAGGCTATGATGTTATTTACAGATTGATTTGAGCATTGACTATAACCCAATTTAATGAAAATTTTGGAGTAATGAAATTGTCATTATTAACTGAGCTACACGTTATTTGATACATTTCCTTGAACACATTGGCACTGGAAAAACTATTAAAATTTATATAAGATAAACCTGGATGTAAAGTTGTATATGTAATACTTAAGTAATTTTAATACTTTATTTCTATGATTAGTTTATTAAGCTACTTAAAAGGGTCACAGTCACAGGGAGTATGGCTTTGCTTCAACTGCATTTTTTTCCTGAAATTTTAGGTTGTGTGTGTGGTAAATAATTTCAAAGGAAGACAACCAGAAAATGAACATATACACATGGATAATCTGGCACAGATGCCAATGATCAGCATTCCTCGAGTAGAAAGTCCCTTGGAAAAGGTAACATCTGTACAGGTGATTCATAATTTAAATTCTCAAATGTGATTGTATCTAGAGCAAATGAATGATCATTCCTGAGAGTTCCTGCACAGTCATGTTTGATTTACTGAAACAAATTTCGAATCTAATGTATTTAGCAAGAATTTAGTCACTAAAGACATCATCTTAGGATAATGCATGTTACATTGAAAATAATTCCTTGAATACGTCATGCTAAAAGCTGAGTATCTATACATGGAATATGTCCTGTACTTTGCCATAACTTTGAGATAAGGGACATTGTGCAATCATGGTCTCAAGGATGGGTGAAATGATAAGGTACTTTTATTTTAGAATACATGCATTTTTTTTCCATAAAATATATTTCACTTTTCCCATCCTCTATTTATGAGAGAGCATGCTTAGTATAATGCTTAGGATATAATAGGGCTCAATAAATTTTGTTGAATCTCATTATATAAAGATCTGGCAGCATGAAAACACCAGTCATGCTCTCCTAATCATGGAGGTCCTGAGGATCAGGTTGGGCAGAATGGAGCCCTACCAGGTAGCACTCTGAATGGCAGGTCAAGACTTCACTGGGCATGGCAATGAACACAGAAGCCAGGTATTTAACAAAAACTTTCCCGGAGACTTTTTCTTGAGACTTATCTTGTGAACTAGAGAGGGTAATAATTCTTAAATGATGATGCAGTTATGTACATTTGTAATTGGTTCAATGATTGCTCAGAGGATTATTAAAGGCTTCTCATCAGCCCTGTCCATACACACATTTTGATCGATATGTTAGATGAAGAGATCAATTACATGCTAATCAGGGGCTTAGATGGGTATGAATCAGTGAGGGATAATTAATACGTTGGTTGAAAGAATAAAAGTTCTTGAGAGATTAGATACAATTAACAACTAGAAAGAAAGCACATGTTCTGGATTTGGATTTAAAAAGAAGTTCATGGAGGGTAGGGTACATCTAGGGTAACTACACAAACAAAAAAAGCTCGAAGGGTGGAGTCAGTTACCATTTGGCATGTGTCAACAGCATGCTACAACTAGCAAGGGTTATATGATCTTAAGTTCCACTTAGGAAGAATAATATCCTGAATGAGGGGATTGATGGTTTCCTCTGTTCAGACGAACTTGGAACACCGTACACTGCCCTTGGTGACATATTTTTGAGGTGGACATCGATTAAAAAGAGTAGTTGGTACTCAAATATTTGTTAAATGTGCAAATGAATGTGTCCAGGACAGGGAGTGGACTCAAAGTCATGGATTATGAAAGACTGTTGAAGGAATGAGAAACGATTCGAGAAAAAGAAAACTCATGGAGGAAGCAATAATGTTCCATACATATCTGAAGGACTATTGTATAGCAGAGTGATGAGATGTGTTCTGTCAGCACCTCAGAGGTTACAATTAGGATGAAAGAAAAGAAAGTGCAAGAAGCCAAGTAATGTCTAGAGAGAAGGGAAAACTTTCTTGAAATGAGATTCCTTCCTTAGGAGCAATGAAATTTCTTTAAAAAAATATTCCTTTTATTATAAGGATTCAAGAATAGTTAAACTGTCACTTACCCATGATACTGTGGAGGGAATTCAAGCATTACAGTGAGGAGAGGGGTACTAGATCATCATCATCATCATAACAATATTAATAGGTGCCATTTAATGTTCATTCAGTATATGTCGAGTACTATGCAGATTATGTAAATTCCACAAATACACTTCTATGCTCTGAAAGTATAACTTCATTTCTCATACCAGTTTTTAAAGCCGGGTGTCATTATAGTGGCAAACAGTGCTAGTAGTCCACCAGTATCCCTTCTCCCCTTCTTCCGTTTAGTAACGTAATTCCCCAATCCAATTTTGGCTACATCTGCCACTGCCCAGCCATAGTCCGTGTCTCCCAGCTACCATTGCAGGTAGGTGTGACCATGTAGCTAAGTTTAGACCAATGGGGTGTAAACAGAAGTGGTCAGTGAAACCTCTGGTTCATCACCTCAGGACCCTTGTCTCTGTCTCTCCTCACTGTTCTCATCAAGTGGAAAAGGTATGACTGGAAATAATCTTTTACTTTTTAAGATGACCAATCCACTTTGACAGTGTAAGTTTCTGGATGAGCTCAGGGAGCAGTCCACAGACAAGCTCTAGATGGTTCTAAAAAAGAAAGAAACTTCTTTCCTCTCTGAACCATTGGATTATTTTCATCTCTTTTCCACAATGGCTTAGCTGGTGCCCAATAATACTAACTGTCTCCCCTGTACAGTTAAGAAAACTAAACTCCCAAGTAGTTAAGCAATTTGTGGAAGTCCACATCATCGATAAACAGCAAAGTTATATAATGTGATATTTCCAGATACATGTATTTTGTTTAAAACCGAATAATATGTATAAAATTAGATCTTTTTCAACTCAAGAAAAGATAGAAAGCAACAGAATTTAGGAAGAGATATTAGACATATTTTGAAGACAATGGTCAGGGTAGTAATTAGTCTTCATTTTATATACCTCTGAAGTTAACTTGAACAATAATCACTGTATTCTGTTTTTTGACATATTTATTTGTATAAGGGTTCTTTAGTGGCCTCCTAGCATTGTCAAATACCCTGATATACCATTATATCCTTTTACATATAAAATGATCATAAATTCCTGTTGTCGAATTTGTGTAAACTTATTTTTATTTACAGTGAGTTTTAAAATATGAAAGCAAAGATATTCTGTTAGAATCTGTAGAAAATTTCAAGACATCAGTGTGTATTAACTTCTTTGTTTTGTTTATGGCAAATTCATGTGCTCTGTTTTTACTTTGGTAGTTAGGGAATAAAGGTGATTGGAATCTGATTCGGTTTTCCCCTTTGCCCACCGAAGGGCGTTGGCATGCACCTTGCTGAGTTCCGACCTTGCTCCCTGCTCTTTTCATCCTGTTTTCAGGCAGAACGCTGTCTGCACGGTGCAGGGTCTGCTCCTGCGTCACCCAGACCACATGAAGATCACGAATCGAGCTACTGGGGACGTATCTCAGGCTTCCCTGTGGAGCTCTGTTGCTGAGAGGACATGTATTTGTGTTCATCAGCCAGAAAGGGAGGAAGGCCAGCACTTAAGGAAAGCCCACAGTGGCTTTCTCTTTCTTTTGTGATACAGAGTATTTGGAGTAAATATATAGCTTTTCATCAGAGTTCACAATGGGAAACCAGTGAATGCAAAATTCTTTCCAGTATTTGATCTTAGTAATTGATAGTTGGAGAGTGGCATTAGGTTCTTGAAACCGGCCCAGAGAGGAGAAAAAAGGAGTCCAGTATGAAAGTTTGGTCTGCAGACCTCAACGGTAGTTCGAGTACTCCGATGTACTATGCCAGGCTATCATTTCCTGCTCGCCAGTTTTGTGTGGAGAAGGCAAAGGGTTTCTTGTAGAAGTTATGTACTTATATAACCTCCTATGTTCAAAGTACATGTTTCATAAACTGTAAGCTACAGAGTAATTACAGCATGCCAGCATTCTTTATTTTTATGCCAGCAATTTATCCCTTAATTATAGGGAGCTTGTCATATAGTTAATTACCATAGTTTATGAGGAAAAGTCATGATTTTTCTGAAAGCTAAGTCAATCTGAACAATCATTACATTTGGTTTTATGAAAAGAATTAATCATCTATGGAAACTGGCCCATCATATCTCATAGTCCACTAAATATTTAAGTTGCCAGTAACTTCATTACAGCTGTTTGTAATATCAAATCATAAAAGTCTAACTGTGTATCAGTAGGGAATGATTAAATCAATGTTACATTCCTGTAATGGAATCCAATACATTATAATGCGGTGTTTCAGGCCACAGGTTCTGGGGGTAGACTGGCTGTGAATTTGGGACAATTTTGACCTTGGGCAGCTTATTTAAATACTCTGTGAGTTTTCTCAGTCATAGAATGGACGTTGTGAGAGTTCAATAAGCTAATAGTAAAGCACTCAGAACAGTGTCTGGAACCTGTAAAGCCCTTAAGCCTTGCCAGTTATTATTACCATTATCAGTGTGAAATGGATGGAGTAAATCAAGATGTGGAAAGTTTTCTGATACATATTGTAAAGGATTTTTGTTTGTTTGTTTTAATGTTATTTATTTATCTGAGAAAGAGAGAGCTCACCCATGTGCCCATGAGCCAGGGGCTGGGGTAGCGGACGGGGAGGGAGAGGGAAAAGCCACAAGCCGACTCTGCACCAGCTGAGCCCCTGAGCTCTTGGATCAAGTTGTGTGGCTGGATCCCAGGACCCTGAGATCCTGACCTGAGCCAAAACCAAGAGTCAGGCGCTTAACCGCCTGAGCCACCCAGTGCCTCAAAAATAGAAAGTTTTTGTTTGTTTGTTTTAAGTTGATATATATCATGTGTGTGCATGATGAAGCCAGTTTGCAAATTACCACACCAGATAATTTCTTTCTAGTGAGATAGAAAAGAGCATGGAGAGAGAAAAAAAGAGAGAGAAAGAGAAACTAGATACCAATCTGAAAGCAATGCTTAAACCTAAGGAAGCAATTGAGATAGTGGACCAGATTTCTTTTCTTTCTTTCCCTCCCTTTGTTCCTTTTTTCTTTCGTTCTTTCCTTTCTTCCTCCCTTTCTCCCTTCCTTCCTTTCCTCTTTCTTTTGTTTTCTCTTTCTCTTTTTTTCTATAATGAATAATTCCTGAATGATTGTGTTTGTAACAAAAATCATTACAATTATGTTCTAAGGAGGTCCTGGTTATGCTTCCTCGTATTGACCGCCAATATGTTTGGATTTACCAAAGTCCCTTGGAATGGTTGCCTCAGAGTAATTTAAATCCCTGTGCTCCCTCCTTATGAGTCACAGGATTTAAAAGGATCCTTTTAAACCTGTTTGGTCTATTTTTCTCTGCTGAACTGAGCATGGGGACCTTGGTTGTGGCTCCCAGGCCTTCATGCCCTCATGTCCAAGGTCCAGCTTCCCTTGGCACACCTGCAGCCATTCCTATTCCCAGTCCCATCTGTCCTGAGAACCTGCACACAAGCCTTGTGCAGGTGGTTCTTACTTATAGGACCCACAAAGTTCCCACCCCACCAAGGCCCCAGGGAACCAGCTTTCTTCATAGTTCACACCACTTCCTTTCAGACTCATCCTTTTCTGGCTCCTGCCTTCAAAGACCCATGTATCCCAGACAAAAGCTTTGGTGGTGCTGGCTTTGGGATGTCTCCAAATACATGAAGTTACTATTAATTACTCTTGGGAGTCCAAAAAACAAAACTCTGACTCTTCTTTTGGGAAGTGGAGATGGAGACATTTACATATTCATTATCTTTATTTCCTTATATTAGCAAGAGTAAAGTAAGAATTAATATCTTCATAGCTGTGTCATGAAGAGTAAAAGCTAGATAGATTAAAATTTTAGTCATTTCTACTAAATATCATATAAATTGATCCTGTTTGAAAGATGTCACCAAAGGACAATTAAAATGTTTCTTTGCCAATAAAGAAGTTCAATATTGCAGAATTGGCTAAAATCCTATAGAATCCCAGTAATATGCCAGAATTTCAAAGAGTAAAAATAGAGAGCCTACAAATTCTGTGGGAGATGTTATTATTGTTCCCAATTATTAACTGCCTCCTTCCTGCTCCAGTTATTTTGGATTTGGTCAATAACATGTGAATGATCCTGATTTATGCCCCATCAATCAGAAACTTGTAGAGACATCAAGAGTTTTCACCAACTTTATTGTTCCAGGGCCATTTTCCAGGAAAAGTTCATGTTCCAGATAGGGGCTGCTCCCTTAGCCTATACATCAGAATGGGAATACACAGGAATCAGAAGAGCAGCCAACAATCCGCTGGGGCAGATCTAGAGAACCTGACCACCAACATGTGGTATGAGGGAGAAATACTTATTTGTTGTGGAAAGCCTCTGTGCTTTTGAGGTTATAATACGGTATACCTAGTAGAAACTAACACATACACTAAGGCAGAAAAAGTAGGTTACCAATCCAAGATTGACAGCATACTGGCTTCGGACCTCTCTCTCCATAATAGTAGATGCCAGAATAGAAAGGAGTAATGTCTTCAGAGTTTTCAAAGAAAAGGTTTGTTATGTAAGAATTTTATTCCCACTGAAAGGTCATTTAAGTATTAAGATAGCCATAAAATATCAGATATGCAAGAATTCAGGAATTCTATTACTCATGAAATATTACCAGAAGATGTTTACCAGCTAACTGAGCAACAAATCATTATCCAGAGCTTTCAAAAATTTTATTATTTATTTGTCAGAGAGAGAGGCAGGCAGAGGCAGAAGCAGGATCCCCACAGAGCAAAGAGCCCAATGTGGGACTCGACACCAGGACCCTGTGAACATGACCTGACCCAAAGGCAGATGCTTAACCAACTGACCCATCCAAGTATCCTGATCTGTAGCTTTCAAATTGTCAAAGTCACGATATGAATGAATTGGCAAAAAGAATGGAAACCATTTACATAGGAATTAATTAGAATTGGCTATGGTAAAAACAGTAACAAAAAGAGAAATTACACAATTTATTTAAGGAGAAGATATATGAAAAAATAATATAACAATGACAAAATGAGGGCGCCTGGGTGGCTCAGTGGGTTAAAGCCTCTGCTTTCGGCTCAGGTCATGATCTCAGGGTCCTGGGATCGAGGCCCGCGTCGGGCTCCCTGCTCAGCGGGGAGCCTGCTTCCCCCCCTCTCTCTCTGCCTGCCTCTCTGCCTCCTTGTGATCTCTCTCCCTCTGTGAAATAAATAAAATCTTTAAAAAAAAAAAAAAACAATGACAAAATGAGACAGACATCCAAGATAATGCCAACAAAAGTAAAATTATGATAATTTCCAGATTTTATAAAGGAGGGACTCAGTGTCACTGTTTTGTTCTTGACATTGTTAATTAGAAAAATATACGTTGAAGCATTTTTAAAAGTTATCAAAAGTAATTAAAAACAACATATAAAAGTCCAGTAACAAACTATAAAATATCAGCAACATGTGTCAAAGATTGATGTCTGTAATATGTGAAACATCCTAATTGAAAAATGGGCAAAGTTCATAAATATGCAGGTTATTAGAGATCAAAAGCAAATGGGAAATAAATATATGGAAAGCATTCTCTGTCATTTTTTTCCTTTTTTCCTTTTGTTTGTTTTTCTTTTTTTCTTTCTTTTACGGAAGAATATTTGACATATAACATTATAGTACATTCGGGTGTAAAGACAATGATTTGATATTTGCATATATCCCAAAATGATCACCACAGTGAGTTAACACGCATCACCGTGTAGTTACAATTCTTTTCTTATGACGAAGACATCATTTATAGTCATCATACTGTATTTTATGTCCTCATGACTTATTTTACAACCAGAAGTTCATACCTTTTAACTCCCTTCACCCATTTTGCCCAACCACCACCCCTTGCCTCTGGCAATTATTGATCTGTTCTCTGTATATATGTTTTGTTTTGGTTTTTCAGATCCCACGTAGAAGTGAGATCATGTGGTGTTTTTCTTTCTTTGTATAACTTATGTCACCTAACATACTGCCCTCAAGGTCCGTCCATATTTTTGCAAACGGTAAGAGGTTGTTCTTATTGATGTTAGGTAGTAGCTTGTTGTGTGTCTATTGACCACATCTTCTTTATCCATTCATCCATCAATGGACACTTAGGTTGTTTCCCTATCTTTATAAATAATGTGGCAGTAAGCATGGAAGTGCATATATCTTTTTAAGCTATACGAATTAATTTCTTTCAGATAAATACCTAGAAGGGGAAATGCCAGATCATATGGTAGTTTCTATAGTGGCTGCACCAATTTATATTCCCACCAACAGGGTACAAGTGCTCTCTTTTCTCCACATCTTTGCCAACACTTATTATTTCTTGTCTTTTTGATAATATCTATTCTAACAGGTGTGAAGTAATAGCTCATTGTGGTTTCGATTAGAATTTCCCAGACACTTAGTGGTGGTGAACATCATTTCAGGTACTATTGGCCATCTATGTCTTTGAAAAAATAAAATTCGGATTTTCTGCCCATTTTTTCCATCAGATTGTTTTTGCTATTGAGTTGTATGATTTCTTTACATATTTTGGATATTAACCTCTTATCTGATATATGATTTGCAGATTTTTTTTCATTCAGTAGGTTGCCTTTTTGTTTTGTTGATGGTTTCTTTTGCTGTGCAGAACCTTTTTTGTTTGATGTCATTCTACTTATTAATTTTTGCTTTTGTTGGTTTTGCTCTTGGAGTCAGATCCAAAAATTCATCACCAAGATTTGTTACTGCCTATGTTTTCTTCTAGGAGTTTTATGGTTTCAGGTCTTATATTCAACTCTTACATCCATTTTGAGTTAATTTTTGTGTATGGTGTAAGATACTGATCCAGTTTCATTCTTTTACATGTGGCTGTCCAGTTTTTACAGCACTATTTCCTGAAGAGACTGTTCTTTCCTTATTGCATATACTTGCCTCCTTTGTCGTAAATGAATTGACCATATATTCATGAGTTTTGTTCTGGACTCTCCATACTGTTCTATTGATATTTGTATCCATTTTTTTGCTAATCGCATACTTTTTTGATTACTATAGTTTTTAAATATAGTTTAAAATCTGAGAGTGTGATACCTCCAGCTTTGTTCTTCTTTCTCAAGATCGCTTTGGCTATTTAGAATCTTGTATTTCCATACAAATTTTGGGATTGTTTGTTCTGTTTCTGTGAAAAATACCATTGGAATTTTGATAGGGGGGTGCCTGGGTGGTTCAGTCAGTTAAGCAGCTGCGTTATGCTCAGATCATGATCTTAGGGTCTTGGGATCGAGCCTCATGTCAGGCTCCCTGCTCAGCAGGGCGTCTGCTTATCTCTCTCTTGCTGCCCCTCTCCGTCTACTCGTGCTTTCTCTCTCTCACACACATAAATAAATAAAATTATTTTAAAAAAAATAGAATTTTGATAAGGACTGCATTGATGCTGGAAATTGCTTTGGGTAGTATGGGCATTTTAACAGTATTGATCTCCTAATCCCTGAACATGGAATATCCTTCCATTTATTTCTATTTTCTTCAGTTTCATTCATCAGCGTCTTATAGTTTTCAGTGTACAGGACTTTCCCTCCTTGATTACTTTTAATCCCAGGTATTGTGTTCTTTTTGATACAATTGTAAGTGTGATTGTTTCTTCATCTTTCTTTCTAATAGTTTGTTATTAGTATACAGAAATGCAATGGATTTTTGTATATTGATTTTGTATCTTGCAATCTTACTGAATTTGTTTATTAGTCCTAAGATTTTTTTGGTGGAATCTTTAGGTTTTTCTATATATAATATTATGTCATCTGCAAATAGTGAAAGTTTTACTTCTTTCCAATTTGAATGCCTTTTTCTTTTATTCTTCTTCTTTTTTTTTTTCCTAATTGCTCTAGCTAAGACTTCCAATACTATGTTGAATGAAAGTGGTCACAGTGGCATCCTTGTCTTGTTCCTGATCTTAGAGGAAAAGCTTTCAGCTTTTCTCCATTGCGTATGATGTTAGCTGTGGGCTTGTCATATATGGCCTTTATTTTATTGAGATAAGTTCACTCTATACCCACTTTGTTGAGAATTTTTATCATAAGTTGATGTTGAATTTTGCCAAATGCTTTTTATATATCATATTGAGATTATGATATGATTTTTATCTTTCATTTTGTTAATGTGGTATATCACACTAATTGACTTGTGGATGTTGAACAATCCTTGCATCCCTGGAATAAAGCCAACTTGATGGTGCTGAATTATCCTTGTAATGTGTTGTTAAATTTGGTTTGCTAAGATTCTGTTGAGGATTTCTGCATTTATGTTCATCAGGGATATTGATCTCTAATTTTCTTTCCTATGGTATACTTTTTGGTTTTGGTATCAGAGTGTAATGCTGGCCTTATAAAATATGTTTGGAAGTGTTCTTCCCTCTTCTGTTTTTTTTGGAGTTTGATAAGAATTGGTATTCTTTTTTTTAAAGATTCTATTCATTTATTGGACACAGAAAGAGAGATCACAAGTAGGCAGAGAGGCAGGCAGAGAGAGAGGAGGAAGCAGGCTCCCTACTGTGCAGGGAGCCCGATGCGGGGCTCCATCCCAGGACCTTGGGATCATGACCTGAGCCGAAGGCAGAGGCTTTAACCCACTGAGCCACTCAGGCACCCCAAGAATTCTTTTTAGAATGTTTGGTAGAATTCACCCATGAAGCTTTCTGGCCTAGACTTTTGTTTTGGGGGAGGTAAGAAGATTACTGATTTAATCTCCTTACTAGTAAGATTTTCTATTTCTTCATCATTCAGTCTTGGAAGGTTGTATGTTTCTAGGAGTTTATCCATTTACTCTATGTTGTTTAATTTACTGGTGTATAACTGTTTGTAGGAGTCACTTATGATCCATTGTATTTTTGTGGTATCATTTATAACATCTCTTTCACTTCTGATTTTGTTTGAGCTCTCTCCTTTTTTTCTTGATGAGTCTAGCTAAAGGTTTGTCAATATTGTTTACCTTTTCAAAGTTTCTGTCACTTTTGGTGAAAATTCATGAAGAGTCTTTTATGGGATGCTTATAAAGTTGGTTCTTTCCCTGTAAGCAATGGGGGCCCATTAAGGAGTTTAAGAAAGGAAATGGAATATTTAGAATGAATAATGAATTAAAGGAGAATAGCACTGGAGTAAAACAAAGCCAATCTGGGACGTTATTGTAAAAATCCAGGTAAATGACAAAGATGACATAGACTAGATCTCAATACAGGCATGTCATGTCATTTTGACTGTCCAGGCATCCTTTGGCATGGTCTGATTCAGTCAGATGCTTATTCTGATGAAAGGAGTTGCCTAGTCTGTTCAAGCTACCATAACAAAGTGCCATAGACTGGGGGGCTGATCAACAATAGAAATTTATTTCTCAAAGATCTGGCAGCTGGGAAGTTCAAGATCAAGATGTCAGAGAACTTAGTGCTTGGCAAGGGCCCGTTTCCAGGGTCCTCACATGGCAGAAGGAGTGAGGGAGCTCTCTGGGGTCTTTTTTATAAGGCACTAATTCCATTCATGAGGGCCCCACCCTCATGACCTAATAACACCCTCCCAGAGACCTTACTTCCAAACATTATCACACTGGGGATTAGGTTTCAACACTGAATTTGGGAAGGACACAAACATTCAGTCTATAGCAGGGGCTATCTAACTATCCCAATGATTTACAGTAGAAAAGGGCTAACTGCTAGCCAGGCTGTCACTAAGAAAACTGTCTCCTTACCCCCCTCCCCCAGAAACATGCTGACCCTTCATCTGTGTCATTTGGCTGTTAGAGATTTCTTTTGTCTATAACTAATGAATAAGGAGTACATTGACATTCCTTCCAGGGATCCTCCTGGGTCAAGTTGCATTCATCACAACAGCAAAGCACTGAGCACTTTTGTCCTTTTCCTCTCTCTTTCCCCTCTGCTTATTCTCACTCTAAGGTAAAATGCTGGCATTCACATTTGCATAGTTAAGCCTATGCAAATAATAATGTATGCATATGCATTATTGATTTTAACTAATGCTATACAGAAAAATCTAAGGAAAGGAATACTTTAGCAAAAGAACAAAAAAATTCTTAAATATGAAGTTGGATGGGATTTGATAGAAATGTGCATATTTCTAATTTAAGAATTCATATCTATATAGTTTTATTAAAGTAGTTAACCCACTATAATCACTTATGGCTAATTAGGGATAATTCTGAGAGTTAACTTAGTGAATATAACCAGGTGTAAAAGATTCTTTTTGAGAAAATAATTTTGTTTCTACCTAAACCCAGGCATTATTTTTTCTTAGGTTAACATGATCTAATCAAGTGAATCAAAGGGAATTCTCTTCTGCCAACAACACAAAAGTGAAGATAATGATAGGGATAAATTATAAGATTATAGTTTTGTATTTTAGGTAAGGGACTTTTCACCAACCTGTACCACCCAAGAAGCTCAGAGTATAAAAGCACACCCTGATTAACAGAAGTATCACCTAAACGAAAGTGGTAAACAGTAATGATAGTTCCAAAAATCTAGAGATGTCATAATGAGTGTGTATTATTACAGACAGAAATTAAGATGTTTAATTCCCATGGCTACTGCAAAGGAAAATAATACGTATAGGAAAATCCTAAGGGAATTCACAATGACCCACAGAAGCATATGCATTGATATTTACATTTACTGTTTTGTAGATTATAAAATTACAGTGGTCAAGAAGAAGCGCAAGGTGAAATTAAGGCAGAGTACAGTGGGGGCAGTTGGAGAGCCAGGCTTTTGCAAGTGGAAATCCTGAGTATGATGCCTTTTTTGACAACATAACTAGATAGGATTAAGCAAATTACTCCTCCTTACCTAAAAAACTGGTACAATACTGATTCCCTTGTCAAGTAACTGTTGGAATTAGCAGATTACAAATAAACTTCTTGGCACATTGTAGGTGGTTAACAAAGGTTATTTCCCTCCTGCCACAATATGATTCCCTTAATAGGATTTTCATCTTATCTCAGACTAGGAAACCCCAACAGATATATTTCATGGACTTAAAAGTTTATACAGATTGTCTATGTCATACATAGCACATGTGGCAGAAAATATTATAGTATAAAATGTTGCATACATTAGTGTCATAGCAATAGCGAAACAATCCTGTGGTTTCTTGCCAAGACAAATATGATTATACTTACTGTACTCTCTGTGATAAATTCCTTTGAGGTTTCAGAATGCTGTGCATGAATAACTATGGCAATCTATTTAAGATTTAGTTGCTTTTCTATAATGCAAATCTTTGTTTTACAGAACTGCTGAACTGTAATATAAATGTTATATAGGACCTTGTCAAAACAACTTTATTAGTGATCAGATAGTGAAATAGTTAGTGGAACTAAATATATTCATATTTTCGGCATTTTTTCCTCAATCTAAGCTTTGAGCACTTATGAAAAATATTTGAAGTAAATGAGTGTTTACATGCTGTACTCTGTTCTCATTTGTTAAATTTAATTTTGCTTAAAAAAAGTCAGTTGAGAATGGAAGCTTAAAAATTCCAACAGGCATCAACATTTTAGGTTAGAAAAACTAGCGCGTTCTGTTATTACTTCACCATATGTCATTTTTCCTATTTATGCTCCCATATATTTAGTATTTATTTCTCCACACTATTTATAAATCATAATATACTACACAAAGAATAAGAGCCAGATTTTTTTTTCAGTTATCTAAATGGCCTTTTATAAAAGCATCTTTTCGGTAAATTACCTTTGAATATAAACATGCTTCCTCATCTCATTTGTGTAAATAAATATAGGGTTGATGACTGCATCTTTAAATTATGTGATTCCTGCAGTCATCAGTTAAGGAGAGAATAAAACAATGATGGATTAAAAAGTCATTCCTGATGCACACACAATTAGTTATACACAGGAAACTGTTCTCACCCATTCATTCCCCTCTTGTCTCAGATTTGTTCCCGAGTGGCAGGCTGCCCTAGAGATACTTATGGAGGCCTTCAAAATCAATCAGGAGCACTGTGACATTATAAACACTTTTTTAAAAGATTTTATTTATTTATTTGACAGAGAGAGAGAGAGACAGCGAGAGAGAGGGAACACAAGCAGGGGGAATAGGAGCGGGAGCCTGATGCAGGGCTTGATCCCAAGACCCTGGGATCATGACCTGAGCCAAAGGCAGACGCTTAACGACTGAGCCACCCAGACTCCCCTATAGACATTTTTTGTAGAGAAAATGCAAAATTTTATTTTACTAAAACCAGGAAAATAAACAATGAACTCATTCACAGGCTTATGAAACAAACATAATTTTTCATTGTTTCTATTAAAGAAGCAAGTAATTTGTGTATATTGTTTAAAATGTGAAAGTCTGGCAAGCAAAACAGAAGTAGATAGAAAGTATCCATATCTCACCACAGTAATCACTGGACAGTTTTTCTTTTTTTTCTCTTTTAAAGGATTTATTTATTTATTTGAGAGAGAGAGGGCGCATGCATGCACAGAGGCAGGCAGGGGGAGGTGGTTAGAATCTCAGACTCCTCACTGAGCACAGACCCCATTGCCCACGCCCACCATGCCATTCTCCATCTCAGCAGAGATTATGAGCCGAAATCAAGAGTCAGACACACAACTGACTGAGCCTCCCAGGTGTCCCTGGAAACACTTTCTTTTTTTTTTTTTTTAAGATTTTTATTTATTTATTTGACAGAAAGAGAGAGCACAAGTAGGCAGAGAGGCAGGCAGAGAGAGAGGAGGAAACAGGCTCCCGCTGAGCAGAGAGCCCAATGCGGGGCTTGATCCCAGGACCCTGAGATCATGACCTGAGCCGAAGGCAGAGGCTTTAACCCACTGAGCCACCCAGGCACCCCTGGAAACACTTTCTTAAGTAGCCTTGATGACCCGCTGATCAGGGAGCCTGGTGCCAGTTTAGATCCAAGGACCCTGAGATCATGACCTGAGCCGAAGGCAGACTCTGAGTCTGAGACTGACTGAGCCACCCAGGCTCCCTCATTTTATTTTTTATAGAAACCTTTTGAGTATATCTTATTATTTCTCTTTTACAGAGAAAGAAACATAGAAAAGTTTAGTAACTTGCCCAAGGTCGCACACCTGGTCTGTGTTCTGAAGCAAGAATACAGAATCGTCCTTTCCATTTTCCATTTCCATTTCCAAATATGTTTTGTATTTACCACTTCAGAGCTAAAACTCACAATCATTAGGCTATAAGATATTACATAATTACATTGAAAAAGTTCTAATTCATGTAAATTAACCATTACCTTTGCAAGGCCTAGAAGATTATTTCCACTTCCAATTTCCCATAATTATAAACAATACTAAGGTAAACATCTCTAAAGCAGATATCTTTGCAAGTTCCATTCATGATTTATTTAAGATATATTCATAGAAGTGGAAATGCTGAAAAAACAAGGATGAGTGCTCTTTAGGCTATTGGTGTGATTCATATCTATATGTCCTTTCCAACAATGGAGAATATTATTTTTAATAATCTTCACCAATCTTATAGGTTAAAAATAAATGTAGTACCTCATTTAATTTGTATCACTTAAATATCCTCCTATACATCTATTTTATATTTTTCTTTTGAAATAAATATCAAAGCAATCATTCAGTAATTGACAAACCAAACTCTAGGACCATTTGGCCTATAGACTTAATTCATATTACAGCTAATGGTCTCAATATTTTTGGAGGGGTTATTAAAGGCATTCTTTACATTCTATGAAATTCTCTTTTTTTAGCATATAGTTTTATGAGTTTTGTCAAGTACATGCCATCATACAATCATCACCATAATCAAGTTATAGAACATTTGCATCACCCTAAAAAGTTCCTTCCTTTCCCTTGGTGGTCAAACCCTTCCTTGAATCCCCAACCCCTGCAAACACTAATCAGTTTTCTGTTCCTATAGTTTTGCCTTTCTGAGAATGTTGTATGAATGGAGTCACATAGTATGTAGCCTTTTGAGTCTGACTTCTTTCACTTGGCATAATGCATTTGAGATTCATTCTTTTTTTTTTTAAGATTTTATTTATTTATTTGTCAGAGAGAGAGAGAGCACAGCAGGCAGAGTGGCAGGCAGAGGGAGAAGCAGGCTCCCTGCCAAGCAAGGAGCCCTATGCGGGACTCAATCCCAGGACCCTGGGATCATGACCTGAGCCGAGGGCAGCTGCTTAACCAACTGAGCCACCCAGGTGTCCTGAGATTCATTCATGTTTTAACCTACATCAGTAGGGTTTTTTTTTTTCCTTTTGTTGCTGAGTAGTATTCTGTCATATGTATGTACCACAATTTTTTAATCAATTCACCAATTAAAGGACATTTGAGTTTTTCACAGTTATGAATAAAGCTGATATAAAAATTCAGGTGCAGGTTTTGTGTATATAATATTTTTCCTAAATCTTGCATTAACACCTAAGAATAGGGATAGTGGTTTTGTGGTAAAGATATATCTACCTTTACAGAAATTTTCCAAAATATCTGTGTCATGGCTCATGGTACTTATGGCTTTGAATGGTTCTGAAATGAATCTTGATGTAGCTCATCTAGATTTTTACCATTTTATTTATCTATTTATTTTAAATTTTTATCTTTTTTTCAAATTTTAATTTAAATTCTAGTTAGTTAACATATAGTGTAATGTTGGTTTCAGGAGTAGAATTTAGTGAGGTATCACTTACATATAACAGCCAGTTCTCAGCACAACATGTGCCCTCAAAAAAGGGAAGTTTTAAAATGAGGCATATTAATCAGCTCCTGGTTATACAAGAATTTGTCATGTACTTAATCCACTACCCACATCCTCTGATTCTTCTGTCAAGTGGCAGTGGGGTTAGCAAATCTAAAGCATTTTAAAAAATTAAAGAGAAATGAAATAAATAGGAATCTAATTAGTTGAGTAGATTAAAATACCAGTATAAAACAAGGCCTGGATAAAATTCATGGAAGAGTTCCCTTTCTTATCATCATTAGTTATACATAGTTAAATTTTATTTGTAATTAGGTTTGTAATATATGAGATATGTAACCAATACCAAATAAGAAGCACTGTGGTACATTTCCCAGGGTTCATGAGCCTAGTCTAGTAGGGAGACCGAAAATCTTATAAACCAATATAGAACTGGGTGGTGATGGCTATGCTGGAGGAGGGCACAAAGGGAGACCTACCCACACTTAGCAATGCTTGCAGCAGCCTCTAAGGGGATATCCAAAGGACTGTTAGCCAAGTGAGGACTAGAGAGAAGAATGTTCTAGATGGAGGAAGCAACTTGCATGAAGATTTTGTTTGGCAGGCAAGATAACCATATGGAGACAATGAACTTGGGGGGTGCCATTAAAGAGTGTTCAGGTGGGGGCACCTGGGTGGCTCAGTGGGTTAAGCCTCTGCTTTCACCTCAGGTCATGATCCCAGGGTCCTGGGATGGAGCCCTGCATCGGGCTCTCTGCTCAGCAGGGAGCCTGCTTCCCCCTCTCTTTCCCTCTGCCTGCCTCTCTGCCTACTTGTGATCTCTTTCTCTGTCAAATAAGTAAATAAAATCTTTAAAAAAAAAAAAAAGAGTGTTCAGGTGGGGTCCAGAATGAAAGTAAAAGAAATAGAATCAAGAAAGGGCAAGATGGCAAGATGGGCTGGAGCAGATGAACAAATTAGTGGTTGGGAAATTTCAAAAATGGCCAAAGACACTTTGTAGTACCAAGGAGGTAGGACAGGAGGTAAATTGGGGTTTTACGTTTCTGATGTGGTTGATGATTGGGAATGTATGCTACAAGTGTGGTGGACAGGTCATTAGAGTAAGGGAGGTTAAGAAACTACAGATAGAGAACATGGATACCCACGTCCATCAAGTATGTAAGCCCATTAATATTAATAGACTCAGTGGAGCTTCATGTCGTTGTGGTGGGAAAAAGACAGTAAAACCAAGTCTTTGCTGTGGATCTCAACAACTTTATACACAGTGACTCTCTAAGCAAGGAATATAATGTGCAGTTATTCCCAGAAATTTTTGAACACAATGATTTTATTTTGGGGAGAGTCATTCAGGATTACTGCTTTTTAAGGCAGTGCTCTTTTTACCAGAGAAATGGTAGCATTTTTTTTTAAGATTTTATTTATTTATTTATTTATTTATTTATTTGACAAAGGGAGAGAGATCACAAGTAGGCTGAGAAGCAGGCATAGAGAGAGGAGGAAGCAGGCTCCCTGCTGAGCAGAGAGCCCGATGTGGGGCTCGATCCTAGGACCTTGAGATCATGACCTGAGCTGAAGGCAGAGGCTTAACCTACCACATTTTTAAAAAGAATTTATTTTATATACCTGACAGTGTTTACATTGTTAACCAATCACTCTACTACACTTTTTAGGCAGTGGCTTTCAGATTGATGTAAAAGGGAATCCTTCACTTAGAGCACTTGCACAAAGAGCACATTTCTGGGATACATGCCCAGAAATTCTGATCCAGTAGACCTCAGCAAGCTTGGGCCTGGGAATCTGTAGCGTATCAGCCACCTCAGGTGATGTAGATCTGGAGCCAGCAGTTGGCCTGGATCCAGCTGGGCCCGCAGACCTTCTGAAACGGTAGTTTTCAATATTGACTACACATTAGAGTCATCTGGAGAGCCTTTAAAACTACCATTGACCAGGCCATGCCTCAGACCAATTAAATTCAGGTCTCTGGTGTTGTGTCAGTATTTTTTTAAAGCCCCCAGGTGATTTTAGCATGCAGCCAAGACTGAGAACTTGTGCTCCTAAACATTCATTGTGGAGAGCCTTAAAGCCTTGGCTCCTCGGGACTCAGAAATACTTCATAAGATCTATAGCTAATGCTCACATAAAAGCCCAGCCTGCCTCTGGTTTAATTAGCTTATCGGCGGAAGCCACCTAGAGAGTGTTCCTTTCTCTGGAGACCAATTATTCTCTCAAAACGTAGCTTTTAGCCCCTGTCTCCAAGTAGTACAAAAAAGAAATTCCTGAAGAGAAACAAAACTGTGAGCTAATGTAAAACTCTGAACTGAGCAGAGAACCGCAATAAAGGAAGAAATGGTTCAAAACAATCTTCTTTCCCAAGAGAACTTTGGTTTTACCACATTTGAACTTTTATGTCTTCATCTCCCCCACATCTTAAAACATGAAATTGTTGAACATGAATTTTTCAATCTGTTTCACAGCCTAAATTTGAAGTTCTCTAGAATTTCTTCTCAGGCGGACCTAACATTGTTTCTCTTTCACTGAAAATACCAGCTTCGCCATCTACCAAGTGGAAAACTGAACGTGACAACATAGGTTCCTAGGGCACACACACCAAGCATGACTCCTTTTTATTCCTTCTCTCTTCTGCGCACTTTGTCTTCCTCAAAGGACACATGAACAAACAAAGGAAGCAAACAGCAAAATATAGAAGGCCAATATTTAGGAGTATGGCCTTCATCTAGCCTCCCCTGGTAAAATGTAGGCTGCATCTCTATGGCACCAGAATCACTGATTAATATAGGACCCTAATTCCTTATCCAAACCTTGGTGTTAGTTTTTTTTCAGGCTTCAAAATATTTTATATTTTAGGGGAAAATACTGCGTCTTCTGTTACACAAGCAGGGTCTTGGGCAGCACTTTGTGATCAAAGATGAATATTTCTGCAGCACGACAGAGTGTAAATTACCTCACAGCAACTCAGGGTCGGTTTCACCACCAAATGAGTTTGCACCAATCTTACAAGAAACATTTGGTTTTAAAGTCTGTGCAGATGTTAGAATTGTAGAAAATAGCATTGTGAAATTCAAACAGTTACAAGATACATATATTGATTTCTTTCTCCTTGTACTTTTTCCTTCTCTTTTTTCTTTTACTTTTTATCTTGTTGCCCCACCTTTATAGACAATTATAGATGTTTGACTAGAGACAAGGACCTCAGTGCATATAATCTCACTTAATCTCAACAAGAATCCATTCAAATACATATTATTATTTCCATTTCACAGATGAGAAAGCTAGGTCTCTGAAAGTTTAAATTGCTTGTGAACATTTCAATTGTTATGGAACCCACCTTCCGCACTTGACATTCATACTACTAGGCAGCAAGTCCACTGTACCACACAGCTTCCTTACCAGTAGAGCTGAAGACAAAAATCACTGAACTAAAGACATGGTATGCAAAGATCTCCTTTTATGTTTAGCCAATTGCTGGCAACCTCCTATTAAAATACAAAAGCTGTTTATAGTCATCTTGAAAGAAAGAAACTGGAGCAGTATTTAACCTCAGCATTTGGTCTAATAATATAACAACATAGAACTTGAAGTAAACTGGTACTTTGTCTAAGTCCGTATTAATAAGCATTTAAATAATGAATAAAACACATTTTGTAGGTGTCCCGAATTCAACCTATTGAGAATGGTCAAGAAGAAAATTCACAGGGAAGGTCCTTTAAAGACTGTCTTGCAAGGCTCTTCAGCTGGATACTGGAACTAAGCCACTGTGAACATCTTCAATTAAGGCAATAAACGTATGTGCGCTAGAGCGCACTGGTGTTGGAGTTGAGTTGCAGAGCTAAGGCAAATACAGAAAATGTCCTTCTGTGCAGGTTTCTATCCCATCCAAAACTCTAGGTTCCTGACTGTTGTTGTTATTTTACCTTTCAAATGTTTTTTTAAATTGATTTTTCACTTCATGGGAATTTGGCATTCCTCAACCAAATAGTGCTTAATAATAATGGCTTTTTTGTTTCCCTAGCTGAAGTGCTCTTTTTTGCAGTTTCCCCATGTTTTTTTTAAAGGGAAATGGTGAGTGGCATGTCTCGTCAGGTGACAAGTCATTGCCACCTTGTCATAAGTTGATGATAGTTTTTTTTTAAATAACATTTTTAAAAATAATCTAATTTCTACAGAGGAAAGTATAGAATAAATAGTAAAATAGAGAGTTCTATGGAGAACTTAGAGCTTCAAAATTTGACATATAGACTTTAGAATTTACCAAACTTAAGAATCCAAAACTACTTTTCAGAAACAAATGCTCATTTTTCCATGGGACCTCTGCACCCAAGGACTGGATTCAGTATTTTGCGCACTGATTTGATGTGGACTTGAATAAACGCTTTCTAATGGGTGCAGCACATTTTCATCTTCAACTCTTTGGGCTCGAACTCTGCCATCTCTACTCTAAGCCTCTGTGTGTGTATTTGCGAAAAGCAGTAATTGCATTGATCAGTTATCTGACTACCTTCTTTGTGTGACTCTGAATTAAACCTTCATGCATGAGTTTTTAGTTTGCCTACTACATGTTTGCAGTATTATCTACTAATAGGATTTAGTATTGGTAGATTAAGAATTCAGCCAGATTAAAAGGAGAAACCTCTTGTTACCTGGTTTGCCTCTTAATAAGTCCATTTCTCAAGACAGCTGACCTGAAAATAATAAATGCAATTCTGGCTTTTTATATTACTGAGAAAAATGCAGACAGGAAGTGAGCACTATCATAGCTTCCTGCATAGGAATTATGTCATTTCAAATTATGCATTTACATATGTTGCTAATGTAATTTTTGTAACAAAGAATCAGCATGTCTTAGGGATGGTAAGGACCTTAAATAATTACCCTCATTCTTTCTCTAGATTCCTCCAGGGAATCTAGGCTAGAAGAGAATTGATCTCAATTTTTAAATCTTCCTGAGATAAGTAATCCATCTCCCTCATTCTGTGGTGTGGGTGTCCCTCATTTGCTCTTAAAGAGTGAAATTAATGAACAGATGACCCCGTGCTCTCTGTATACTTTTTTCACGTACTTAAAACCTATTACTAAATTTCCCCTTAACTTTCTCTTCCCTTTGTACAGTCATTTTAATGTTTTATTTTCATCTGTTTAATCTCTCTGCTAACGCCAACCTTAAATGATAAGGCCCAAACAGAATCCTTCTAATTTCAGTCAAATAGAAAAAAAATCATCTCAGAAGTTGAAACTTAAGTGTGATGCAAAACTAAAAGGGTGCTAATTGGAAAAAAGTGGGAGACTTGGGATCTAAAAATGGAGTCAGTCTGGAAACTGTAGTTTAACTTGGTAATGACTTAGCATAATGAAAAGTGTCATATTGTTTGGACTCAATGAGTAATGAAAGGAAAATCTAGAGGCCATCGAAACATGACTTTGCACACCCAAACTGACCCCAGTATTTCCTAGTTCTCCATAACACACTTAGAGTTACACTCTATTTCTATTTCTATTTCTATTTCTNCTTTGCACACCCAAACTGACCCCAGTATTTCCTAGTTCTCCATAACACACTTAGAGTTACACACCTGATGCCCTATTTCTAAAATGTCCTTATGCCCCAATTCAGGACAGTCCCAATTTGTCTGTTTTTGTCCCCTGAGTATTATTAGCAACCCTCTTTTCTGGGTTTAGATGATAACTTACAGGTTGCCCTCCAGTCGTTGCACCTCCTTGGTCACTCTCCTCAGCTTGCCCTTGTCCCTTGGCTTTTCCCCCCTCATCTGTCCTGCTTTGCACTGATCATTGGTGATTTGTGTCCGATACTTTCCCTGTTCTGTTTAGGTCTTTTAATATTTCAGTTCTACCTTCCGAGGTGGTGGTTGTCTCCCCCACTTAGGCTTATCTGCAGCAACTTTAATGAGCCATGTGGACACTAGATTATCTAGGTCAAGGATACACTGACACTTAGGCCAGTGGCCTTCAGAACACCATCCATTTTCTCTTTTTTGTCTCCTTTCCTGTATGTTGTCACTTTTTCACTCCTTTCCTACCCACTGCTGCCACTGACTGGTTAATCTTCAATTTCTGTCTTAACATCTTTCCAGCTATCACTGTGTGCTAGGTCCTGTCCAGAGGTATGACACTCCTGCCAGGTTTGTAGTGAAACACTGTGTATCGGATTGTATTTTCTCAGTCCACGGGTTTCAAATCCCCATGGGGCCACTGGAAGTAAAATTATGATGTACTCTTTCAATAGTTCTAATGGCTTTTATTCCTTCAAAGTGCATTATAAAGCTCTGACAATCTTTTTTGTTCTAAAATCATGCTTGTGCTTTTGTAAGAGAAAATCAAGAAAAAGCAGAGATGAGTTGCCAAGTTCCCCAACATTTTCATCAGGCATTTTTAAAGTGAGAAATTACAGTTTCTAAGGTGTTCTTGGTAGTTAGTGGAAAAGGCAGCATGTTCTGCTCACCACTGATTCCTTCTGATACTGTTTTTCTCTAGGTTTAAGTGGGTCAGACCTGGAAAATAATGGCAGTAAGCACTAGTCAATGGAATTCTCCTACTTCTGGTTTAATATGCCTAAATTCATTGAAAATGAATTTTAATTTCTTCACACACATTTTGTAAGTGTTTTAACTAGTGAAGACACTTTAACTTGAAAAGACCTACATACACAGGGAAGAAGTCTCATGGCATGCGTTCATTACCTGAAATTCGATTCATGATGTCTTTGACTTATGAAGAGTCAATACACAAACTACTATGAAAAACACTTGGAGCAGGTAATATGGTGGTAAAATCCTTTTGTAATGCTGCTGTTATTGGATGGGGCTGTCAAGTATGTTACATCTTGACATAACCCTATATGTAGCATGATAATTATGTCATATCAATTTTCCACTGCAGTATTTCAGCAGCCACAATCTGGCCTGCCGCATGACTAAATCCATTTAAATATTGGCCCTTCCAGAGGGTTTTTTGATACATAGCTCTGTTGCTTTAAAGAAGGTGGAGGAGGAGGAGGAGGAGGAGGAGGAGGAGAAAGCCCTATAAGGAATCCTCTGTTCAGTCAGATTCCTTATACAACCTACAGAAATTGCAGTCTGTAGTCTGGATCCCTGAATTCAAAACTGACGTGTTTGGAGTGACATCACCACAATGACAACACAAATTGTTCCTGACTTTGCTCCCCCCAACCCCACAAGAACCACTAAGAGCTGTCTAAGAACAAGACACCACTGAGAGAATTGCAGAGCACTGGAGTGAAGTTGAAGCACCCCCGCCCCACCCGTGCCATAGAGACCGAAACAAGTGTAAGACAATCAGCTACGTGTTGACCCCAATGCCCCTCTGGAACGGCAGCACAGCATCCACCTGGAGAGGTACCCCCTGAACCTTCAGTCCTTCCCGTGAGCCAGGAGAACCCAAAAGGGACAACCAGCTCCCCCCAGCATTGTGGGTTGTTTTGTAGGAGTCCCTGTTCTGATCTCACATCATAGAAATTGCAGGGAAGTCTGCAGGCTCAACCACTGGGAATCTGGGTGTGACAGAGAAGCCAGGAGGGGCTCACGACAACCAGCACGTGAGTTTTGGCAGACCAGATTCACACCTGCGATGCCCCAAATAGTCATCCCAACCAGCAGCTTTACGAATCTACAGGACCAAACTGAGGATGTCCTCTGACTAGGGACTCGGCAGGGTGTGGATCTGCCTAACTCAGATCCTCAAATGAGGAGTTTTGCCAGCCCTGCAGCCTGGTTTCCCCAGCCCACCTTGGTCCCGAAGGGCTGTTGATGACTCCTGAAAGCAGTGTGGCCCAGCGATTCTTGAGAGGTGGGCAGTCAGAGCCAAAAGAAAGCCAGTCCTAGGCATGGAGCATTCCTGTGCTCTGCACAGGCAGGGGTATTAATTTATAGTTAAGACTGAGGGTAGCCTTGTCCTTTCCAAGCAGAGAGCATGTTTGGGAAATTGACAGTAGCCTGTAGTGCCCCTCCCGCTCCTGCCCAGGAAAGGAAGCAGCGATATAATTTCACCTGCTGTGGAGAGAGTCCTTTGGCACTCCAGAGTGTCCTTTGGCACAACCAAAGGGACTAGAGACAACTGGAAGCTATGCAGCTCAGTAGCCTTAGAGAGACAAGAGACAGGTGGGCAGAGCCGATAGTCTGCAGAACAAAGCCATTGGCATGTTAGGTCGGGGAACTTGGGGTCCAGGTCAGCTTAAGACAACAAATAGAGCTTTTACAATTTTAGAGCTACTTCTGCTATGTCCAGGCAGGGAACCTAATTCATACCCCACTCATCCCTGAATACAGCCTTCAGCCTGTCCAACCAGGGAAGGACAGCAGGCTCCACCTGTCCGAGGACTTTACTAGCAGACACAACCAGAAACTCAAACTGAGCTGACTGGTGAAGAACTGTCTCTGCCAAAGCAAACCTGTGAAAGCTGGAAGAGGAGCCCAATTATTCAAATGCATAGATACCATATAAGGAATCAAAGATCACAAAAAATCAGCTAACTATGGCACCCCCAAATGAAACTAATAAAGTTCCAATAACTATCTCTAAAGAAATAAAGTTCTAGGAGCTGTCAAAGAATTCAGAAAAGCCCTCTTAAGGATGTTTGATGAAACTACACATTATAATTAGATATAGTCATAGTTAGATTCTGCAATGTGGTAATAGTGGTATATAATTCACTTAAACCTCTAGTTTAAAACAAAAAAAAGGACATAGTAAAAATAACCATAACTACAATAATCTGCTCTTATACAATATAAAACATATAACTTGTAATAGAGGTAACCTTAAATGTGAAGGAGAGAAAAAAATGTAAAGCTTATAAATTCTATTCAAGTTAAGTTATTACCGGTTTAAAATAAGTTATAAGTTTAAGTTGTTTTATGTGTGTCTCAAGGTGACCACAAGGGAAAATTGTGTAGAAATCACAACACAAAAAAGGAACACAAAAAAGAAATAAAGCATACTGGTACAAAAAGGTATTAAAACACAAAAATGACAGCAAGAAAAAAAAAACAAGGAACAAAAGGTCTATTAAAAACACAACAAAATGGCAATAGTAAGTTTTCACATATCAACAAAGTACTTTAGAAATAAATGGATTAAGTTCTATGATTAAAAGACATAGAATGACCGAGTAGATTTAAAAAAAAAAAATGGATCCAAATAGATGCTACCTATAAGAGATTCACTTTAGCCTGAAAGACACTCACAGACTAAGAGCAAAAGAATGGGAAAAGACATTTCAAACAAATGGTGATTTAAAAAGAGCGTAAGTAGTTCTACTTATATCAGACAAAATAGACTTTAAGCTAAAAATGGTAAATAGAGACAAAATAGGTCATTATATAATGATAAAGGGGTCAACACATTAAGAAGATATAACAATTGTATTTATACATCCAAAATTGGAGCACCTAAATATATAAAGCAAAAACTAAAAGAGCTAAAAGTAGAAATAAACAACAATACAATAATAGTTGGGGACTTTATTTTTTTTTTAAGATTTTATTTATTTGTCAGAGAGAGAGAGCACAAGGAGGGGGAGCTGCAGGCAGAGGGAGAAGCAGACTCCCCGCTGAGCAGGGAGCCTGATGTGGGGCTCAATCCCAGGACCCTGGGATCATGGCCTGAGCTGAAGGCAGATGCTTAACCAACTGAGCCACACAGGCGTTCCTAGTTGGGGACCTCAGTACTCCACTCTCCACAATGGATAGGTCTTCCAGACAGAGAATCAATAAAGAAATAGCAGACTGTAACACTAGAGACCAAATAGACCTAACAAATACATACAGAGCATTTTATCTGACAACAGCAGAATGTACATTCTTGTCAAGCACACATGGCATTTTCTAGGACAGACTGTATGTTTGGCCACAAAACAAGTCTTAGCAAATTCAAGAAGATTGAAATCACACCACGTATCTTCTCTGACCACAATGGCATGTAACCAGAAATCGATAACAAGAATAAAACTGGATGAACACATGGAAATTAAACAACACACTTCCCAGAACAACGAATGGATCAAAGAAGAAGTTAAAGAAGTAAAAAAGTTTCTTGAGACAAAAGAAAATGGAAATGCAACATACTAGAACTGGTGGGATGCAGCAAAAGCAGTTCTAAGAGGGAAGTTCGCAGCAATAAATACCTACATAAAGAGACAAGGAAAATCCCAAATAAGCAAACTCTCACTTTAAAGAATGAGAAAAAAGAAGAATAAACTGACCCCAAAATTACAGAAGACTGGAAATAATAAAGATTACAGCCGAAATAAATGAAATAAAGAAGAGAAAAACAATAGAAAATATTACCAAATTAAGAGTTGGTTCTTTGAAAAGACAAACAAAATTGACAACCCTTACCTAAACTAATGGAGGAAAAAAGAGAAAAGACCCAAATCAACAAAATTATAAATGAACAAGAAGACATTACAATGGTTACCACAGAAACTTAAAATATTATAAGAGCTACTGTGACTAACTCTATGCCAACTTACTGAGTCAGGGAGAAATAGAAAATCTGAACAGACCAATTATTAGTAAGGAGATTGAATCAGTAATCAAAACTCTCTCATTGGTGAAAAGCCCAGGACCAGATGGTTTCACTGGTGAATTTTACCAAACATGTAAAGAATTAACACTAATCCTCAAATTTTTCCAAAATATCGAAGAGAAGGAAACATTCTCAAACTCGTTTTATAAGGTGTACATTATCCTGATACTAACTGAAAAATGATTTGCTAGAAAAGAAAACCAAAGGCCAATATCCCTGATGTCTAAATATGCTAAAATTTTCAATAAAACACAGGCTTGCCTCATTTTTTTGTGCTTTACTTTTTGCAGTTCACAGATACTATGATTTTTACAAGTTAAAGTTTTGTGGCCACCCTGCATCAAGCAAGTCTATCAGTGTTGTTTCTCCAACATTTGCTCACTTCATGTCTCTGTCTGACATTTTGATAATTCTCACACTATTCCAAACTCTTTCATTATGATTATATTTGCTGTGGTGATCTGCAGTCATGATTATGACTCACTGAAAGCTCAGATGATGGCTAGCAATTTTTGGCAGTGAAGTATTTCTTAATGAAGGTATATACATTGTTTTTTTAGACATAATGCTATTGCACACTTAATAGACTTCAGCATAGTATAAATATAACTTTTATATGTACTGGGAAACCAAAAACGTCATTTGACTTGCTTTATTGTGGTATTTGTTTTGTTGTGGTTGTCTGGAACCAAACCTTCAATATCTCCAAGGAATGCTTGTACTAGCAAGCCAAATTCAACAGTGCATTAAAAGGATCATTCACCATGAACAAGTGGGATGCAAGGATGGTTCAACATGCATGAATCAATCAGTATGATACATCACATTAATAAAATGAAAGAAAAGAATCGTATGATCATTTTAATAGACACAGAAAAACATTTGACAAAATTCAACATCCATTCATGATAAAATTCTTAACACATTAGGTATAGAAGGAACATATCTCAACATAATAAAGACCGTATATGGCAAGCCCACAGCTAATATCATACTCAGTGGTGAAAGGTTGAACACTTTTTCTCTAAGATCAAGAGCAAGACAAGGATGCCCACTCTCACCACTCCCATTCAACATAGTCCTGGAAGTCCTAGCTAAAGCAATTAGGCAAGGAAAAGAAATAAAAGGTACCACAATTAGACAGGAAGTAGTAAAATTGACTCTATTTGCAGATGACATGATTTTATATAGAGAAAACCCTAAAGACACAACCAAAAACTGTTATTAGATCTAAACAGTGAGTTTAGTAAAGTTGCAGAATATAAAATTAACATACGAAGTTCAGTATCATTTCTACACACTAATAATGAATTTTCTAAAAAAGAGATAAAGAAATCAATCCCATTTACAATAGCATCAAAAACAATAAAATACTTAGGAGTAAATTTAACTAAGGAGGTGAAAGAGCTCTACTTTGAAAACTACAAGACCCTGAAGAAAACAAGTCAAAGAAGACACAAATAAATGGTAAGTGCCCATGTTTACAGATTGGAAGAATTAATATTATTAAAATGTGATACTACCTACCAAAAGTCATCTATAGATTCAATGCAACCCCTAGTGAGATTCCAAAGGCATTTTATACAGAACTAAAAAAAATAAATAAATAAAAACACTTCTAAAATTTATATGGAACCACGAAGACCCTGAATAACCAAAGAAATCCTGAGAAAGAAGAAAACATGAGGCATCGCACTTCCTGATGCTATACTGTAAAGCAGTAGTTAGCAAAAACTAAACAGTTATCAAAAAATAGTTATCAAAAGCAAATAGTTATCAGTAGTTACCAAAATAGTTATCAAAACTATTATCAAATAGTTATTAAATAGTTATGGTACTGGCATAAAAACAGACAAATAGACCAAAAGAACAGATCAAGAGTTGAGAAATAAACCCAAGCATATACAGTCAACTAATATTTGACAAGGGAGCCAAAAATACTCAATGGAGAAAAGATAGTTTTTTAAATAAATGATGCTGTAATAATTGGATATTTGCATATAAAAGAATGAAACTGGACCTATACTTAGACGACTTATAAAAATTAACTCAAAATGGGTTAAATATTTAAATGTAAGGCCTGAAGCCATGAAAATCCTAGAAGAAAGCGTAAGAATAAAGTTCCCTGAGGGGTCTTGATAATGATTTTTTTAATATGACACCTAAAGTATAAGCAGCAAAATCAAAAATAAGTAAGTGGGACTACGTCAAACTAAAAATCTTTTGCACAGCAAGAGAAACCATCAACAAAGTGAAAAGACAACCTATAGAATTGGAAAAAATATTTTCAAACCACGTATCTGATAAGACGTTAATACCAATACATATAAAGAACTCATAAAACTTAATACAAAACACAAATAACCTAATTTAAAAGTAGGCAAAGGACACAAATAGATATTTCTCCAAAGAAGATATATGAAAGGGGGCACGTGGGTGGCTCAGTGGGTTTAAGCCTCTGTCTTCAGCTCAGGTCATGATCTCAGGGTCCTGGGATCGAGGCCCGCATCAGGCTCTCTGCTCAGCAGGGAGCCTGCTTCCTCCTCTCTCTGCCTGCCTCTCTGCCTAGTTGTGATCTCTCTCTCTCTCTGTCAAATAAATAAATAAAATCTTAAAAAAAAAGAGATATGAAAGGCCAACAGGTATATGAAAAGATGATCAACATCGCTAGTCACTAGAGAGATGCACATTAAAACCACAGTGAGATATCACCTCATGCCTGTTGGAATGGCCATCATCAAAAAGACAAGAAAGAACAGATGCCGGGGTGCATGTGGAGAAAAGGGACCCCTTGCACACCATTAGTAGGATTGTAAATTGTTGCAACCTTTATGGAAAACAGTATGGAGAATCCTCAAAAAATTAAAAATAGAACTATCATGTGATCCATCAATTCACTTTTGAGAATATATCCAAAGGAAACAAAAACACTAACTTGAAAAGATATCTGTACCTCATGTTGATAGCAGCATTATTTACAATAGGCAAAATATGGAAACAACCTAAGTGTCCATTGACGGATGGATGGATATATAAAGAAGCTGTGGTATATATATAAAATGAAACATTATTCAGCCATAAAAATGAAGAAATCCTACCATTTGTGACAACATGGATGGACCTTGAAGGCATTATGCTAAATGAAATAAGTCATATATGGAAAGACAAATACCATATGAGCTCGCTTATATGTAGATTCTAAAAAACAAAACAAAACAAACCCACCTAAACTCATATACAGAAAAAAATAAAAACCCTCAGACTTGGGTTGTCCAAGGTGAAGGGTGTGGGTAGTGGGGATTGGAGGAAGGTGGTAAAGTGATACAAATTTCCAGCTCTGCAGTAACTAAGTACTAGGACCATAATGAAAAACATGGTGACAATAGCTAACACTGCTGTATATAGAGGAAAGTTCTTGAGAGAGTAAACTCGAAGAGTTCTCAGCACAAGGGAATTTTTTTTCCCTTTTTTTCTTTCTTTTAGTTGTATCTCTACAAGAAGATAGATGTTAACTAAACCTATTGTGGTCATCATCTCACAACATGTAAATCAAACCATCACGCTATATGCCTTAAACTTATACAGTGATGTGTGTCAATTATTTCTCAATAAAGCTGGAAACAAATGAAGTGTTTGAGGAGATATTTGTTAACCAGCAAATGCCTTTCAGTCTGACCATTTCACCAACTGGTTGTATGCCATCTGTCTCACAGGGAGCAATTAATCTGAACCTTCAACACACAGCATTAAAATTCCGTTTACAGTGGGCAGAAAATATCAACATGTGTGGGATTGCCATTTTCATCTCTCCAAATTTCAGTGTTAATTGTGACTATTACACCTTAATCTATTTTGTGCATTAAGAATATTGAACAAAATATTTAATTAGCAGTTAACGGTATGTACTAATACATAGAACTTAAATGTATGTTTCAGCAACTTAAATATAGATGGGCTACAGGTTTCCCTTAAGGTAACGATCCTTTGTAAAAGCACTAACTACCTGCCAAAGCCAATTTTCCCAGGACTCTGATGTTGTGATTCTGTTCTCTTTTTCAGAACCATATCACCGCCTTTGCAGAAGTCACATGATAGTGAAGCAGGTGGTTTGTCACTGCATTGGACATCGTCCCTGTTCACCGTCCACTCATAACACCCAAAGTTTATTTGATTACAATGGAAGTTTATAAAGTTGTCTAATAATTTTTATAATTTTAAAATCAGTGTCAACTTATCTGTTTCCCCCACTAGACTGTGAGCTCCTCAAGGGCAGGACTGTGTCTTTCTTCTCTGTATCCCCAACACCTACAACAAAGCCTCGCACAAAGTAGGTGTTGAATAAAATGTGACGACCCAATGAAAAGATTAATTCTTAAATAAAACATTCACGTTAGTTTCTCTCAGAATCACCGATACTATGTGAAAAGAAACCTTGACACAAGTCATCTTACATAAGCAATCCCTCCATTTGGGGCTAGTTAAGCTTTTTAGTTTTTCGTAGATCTATTCAGCAGTATATCACATTTCATTTGAAGTGGACTTTGAAAGTCATGGGGGTTCTATGTTATTATTCAGCATGACATTATTTCCATTCTAACAGATTTCAGTGTGTGAAATTACTTTTAGAAAGTATGTTCTATACTAAAATAATGTTTGCACATAATATTATGCTATATTTCACTTAAATTACCATTCATACTATACATTCTAAGACTGGTGCTTCTGCTTTTGAAGGGGAAAATGCCAATTTTTACTGTAATAAGTAATGTATCATAATTAAAAATTATTTATTTGGACTTTTGTTCCTGACAATTGTGGTTTAATTGTTTACTTGTAGATTTGAATGCAGGCAGTGCTTAGGGTATTTTAAGTGACAAAATCTAGCAGTGGTTCCTATGTATTGAGCAATTTTCCACTGATAAAAGTGTCTCAAGAGGAGGGAAAGGCTCTATTCTTAGGCTTTTTACTAGTCAAGATTCCACATAATTTAAACAGGAAAGAATCACACTCTGACACATAAGTTAAAATCTATAAATGCCAGAAATGTGGTTAATGCATTTTACTTTGCATTTGTACAGTACTTTATAGTTTATAAGGTACATTTTCATTTATAATTTTACTTAATCCTTACAGTAACCCTGTGTAATCATTAAAAATGGCTTTAGTTTATAAATGATAAAAATAAAGCCAAGGCAAGGTAAATAATGTGCCCAATTCCATACAACGAACTAGTAGGAGGCAGTTAAAATTTAAATTCAGGTTTTCTGACCCTGAACTAGTATTCTTTTCTAATACACCACAGCTATCCTATCATTTTTGGACACACTGAAACATTTCAGAGGTCAGTAGAGTCCTGGACAACTACCTATTATCTTATAGAATGAAGAAGTACCAAAATAGAGTTATAAGAGCTATGTTGTATTTTAAATATTTATGTTTTAAGAATGAATGCTTTTCAAATATGCAGCTATATGATAACCTATTTTTAATTTTCTTTAAAAATAATTGTTTAAAAATAATTCTTAAAAAATAATTTCTTTAAAAATAATTTTCTTTAAAAACTTTAAAATTTTTTTCTTTAAAAATAAATTTTAAAAAGTCTTTAAAAATAATAAAAATAAATAATTTTCTTTAAAAATATTTTTAATTGTCTTTAAAAAGAGAAAAAATAATTTTCTTTAAAAATAAAAAATAAAGCCTTACAAAAGACCTCACATGTAGACTCTTTACATTATTTTTAATTTTCTTTAAAAACAATATAAAGAGTCTAGATGTGAGGTCTTTTGTAAGGTCGAAACCTAAATCAGCCCTCAGCCCAATGCTCTACATCCCGCCCTCAGGAGAGGCCCCAAAGGACATACCTCACACTGAATATGTGAAATTAAGGATGAAACCATGTCTATATAAGGAAGATGAACTGGGCTATGATTACAGCATTAAATGTACTCTTCTATCATAACTTCACAATTTTTAAAGCCACCCTGAGTAGTTTGTTTTATATGAGCAGTAGTTAATTGACTGAAATGAATCTTCCTCACCTTGACAGTAATTAAAAAAAATAAACTTTAAATTGTCTCTGTAATTTCAACAGAAATCAGCAAATAAATATAACCAAAGACTTGTCCATTATTTCCCATAGATTTTACTTGCTCTTTTCCATCACTATGGGACTTAAAACACTTTTTATAGGGCCCAAAGCAGAAAATCTATATTTCTACCAAATTTAGACTTCTATAGCAATTCAACTCTGTTGGAAATTTAAAACAGAAGAAAGGTTAGAATGCCTTGATCCTCTTTAATGACCTTTCTAGGCAGTAACAGCAATAGGGAGTTCACTTACAAGGAATGGAAGTAAAAAGAATGATTATAATGTCTTCGGAGGCAGGATTACCAGTGAGACTTCTGGAGTTAAATCAATTTTATAGGTTCTAGAATCAGTTTTTTCCAAGGAGCCAATTTGGAATGTTTTTCCTGTTGGAAGCCTTAGCTATATATTCATGTGTAAATGTTGTGTCTTTTCACCTTGTTAAACCAGGTCCACATGCAGTACTAGACATTCCTCAGAAACCCAGATTTTATCCAGGATCGGAGTCAGGTCATCCCTAACACGAAATGTCACAGGCCCAAGATTGTGCACTGAATAATCCTGCCATGACGGAAATTCAGAAGAATAGAAAGATACACACGCATAAGGCAAAAGGCCAGCAAAGAGCCCTGAACCGTGATGCTATAACTGCGAATAATGAAAAACACACTTAAGAAAATATGGATCTGTAAATATGTACATATATAGTCTAGTAAAAGCAGGCAAACACGTACTTTTCTGATAAAGACATCTTTTTATTCTACTTCCTTGGGGCCCAGGTCAGTATAAATTGGTCAGCCTGAAAATTTTAGTAGTCTCTGTTTGCATGGCAGAAATTCTGCACATGTTTTATCTGATTCCTAAGATTATTTAAAAGGCTCTTTTATGTTAAAAGAGAGGTGAACCTTCTTTGACAGACTTGGTCTTTTCCACTTCTAACTGGGCCTCTCTTTTCTCAGGATCTATCCTAGCCAAATATCACAGTTACTTTTACCATACAGTTTTCTTTGTGAAAGAGCAGTAGGGGAGGACATAAATCTCTGCTGTGTATTGTATTTTTCAAATAAAATTTAAAAAATTCAAAAAATTAAGTTTGATTTTTTTTTTTGTAAGTCCTTTCCTGGGGTAGACAAATAAAGAACACTTGGGTGGTGCAAGTCAGATCATCAGAATGACAGGAGAATGTTTGCAAAGGGACCAGTTCTCTGGGGAGCTATATCCCGTGGGCCATCCTGGGACCTTAGCAACCTCTTTATTTGCAAATCAGAAGCCCCTGAAACTATCTGGGACACCAAGCAGGAGTACATCTACTATATAATCTGCCTCCTCTGGTTCAGCAAGGTGCTAAAGAATGGATGTAAATGATCTCGTTCGTGCCTCTAGGGCACCATTTATTAAATTTTTATTGCATACTTATTTATTTATCTTTTAAGGATTTTATTTATTTGACAGAGAGAGAGGGAACGCAAGCAGGGGGAGTGGGAAAGGGAGAAGCAGGCTTCCCGCTGAGCAGGGAGCCCCATGCAGGGCTCAATCCCAGGACCCAGGGATAATGACCTGAGCCAAAGGCAGACGCTTAACAACTGAGCCACCCAGGCGCCCCTAATTACATGTTTAAAAAAGTTTCCCTAGACATATACCAAATGGTTCTCTTTATACCTTAGAAACACGAATCTTTTCACTATTTGCCAGACACGGGCTTTGAAATGAAGCTTGCAACTTTGGATTATTTTTAAAATTTTAATTAAGGACATTTCTTCCAGATTTTAAGTGACTGATTTTCTTATAAAAAGAAAAAAAAACAAAAGTACTTATATTCTGCTTCACTATCCCCTTTACTTTAGATTATAGCTGGTTCTTAGGCTGATAAACCTTGGGACACAGTCTAGATTTAAAAAGAAAATATGTCTCCTCCTCCCCCCACCAAGCTTTGTGAGCCATGGATGCATTAAAGGACCTAAACTCTAAACTCAGACTGATATTTTCAAATCTGTGGCCTTGCTCACAAGGACCTTCAGATAAGAAAACACACAGGAGTGGACACAGAGCCCCCTTTAGCATTCAGCTAAAAACGCAAAGTTCACGTCTCGGAGATACCGTCCTTAACAAGGGTGATCCTAACAAACACATCCTGTGTCCTTGTTTATCTTCATATTATTGCATTTATAAATGTGGGTCCATTTTTCACTTTGCACAGAAACTCTATCACTGGTACGAAAGAGGAAAAATTGTTCTCTTCCCAGGAGGAAAAAAAGGTATATTTTTAAATCAATATTAGAAAAAGAAAGAGGGGTGCCTGGGTGGCTCAGTGGGTTAAAGCCTCTGCCTTCGGCTCAGGTCATGATCTCAGGGTCCTGGGATCGAGCCCCTCATCAGGCTCTCTGCTCAGCGGGGAGCCTGCTTCCTCCTCTCTCTCTGCCTGCCTCTCTGCCTACTTGTAATCTCTCTCTGTCTGTCAAATAAATAAATAAAAATATTTTAAAAAAAGAAAAAAAATCTTCCAAATTTGTGAGATACATCGAGTATTAATCAGGCTTCTCTGGAAGTATTCCTCCAGCTCAAGAAGACCCGTCAGCCTTCTTTCCTTCAGCAAATATTTACTGACTGGTTCTGCATGCCAGATACTTCACAACGTGCCAACTAAACAGTGGCTAGAAAGACAGACACGGTCTGAAAAGGGCAGATTGGACAGCTCAGCAGCTCCAACACTGATGGTACCCCAAGAGGGTCTGTTTAATTTAGGGTGGGAGAACTGGCTTGGGGTTAGCCAGCTGCCTACTTTCAGGACAAAGAAAAGGACAGTTAGATTATAGCAACAGCTAAGATTTACAAAAAAAGCATTGCTTCCATGAACACCCTGGTATAATTTGGCTATTTAAATTTAAAAAGCCCTAAAGTGCTATAATAATCCTCACCAACTGTGGTTCAGTGGAGCCCTTTTTCTACTCTCAGCTGGGCTCATTCATTCACTTGTGATCAGGCTGGTAGCTCCGCTGACCTTGGTTAGACGTTCTCACATATACGGGGTCATCTGGCTACAGGCTGATCTAGGGTGACTGCACTTGGGACAGCTGAACTTTTCTCTATATGGTCTCTCAACCTTCCTCTGTTAGCCAAAGTCCTCCCTCTGGGGGGGCTAACACAGAGCAGAAGAAGCAGGCACTGGGACATTATGACTTCCATCTCATTTAATTGGCGAAGGCCGTCTCAAGGCCATCCCAGATACAAAGATTGTAGGAGAAGCTGGAAAGTCACATGGCAAAGACGTGGACACAAAGATGGGTGGAGAATAAGGGCCACTTTGCATTCAACATACGATAAACTTTTACTGCAGCTAAACCTTAAAAACGTTTAATCAGTGCCCCTCGAATCAAGTTCCTTAACTTATTGAGTATAGATTTTTTTCTGATCAGCACAAGATACCTACAGATAGCAATAGAAAGCAAACTCATTGTATCTGAACAAAAATGGCCACCCCACCAATCATCAGCTACACCCCAAAAATGTCTTTGTGATAACTGGCTAGAACACTGCCCATCCAGCTCTTAACTGAAAGCAGTGGGGAGCTTGCGGAAGCTTTTCTAGGTTTTCCCAGAGAGCCTTCCTAGCTCTTCTCCTATAGTAATAAAGGAAGTAGCCATAATTCTATAAGAAAATGAAAAGACAGGGAATGAGAAAAGCATCTGAGCAGAAAGAAGAGGAAAAAAGTTTGAAACAAAAGAATAATACCTGAAGAAAGAAAAAGAATAATTGAAATAAAAACCAGGTTGTGATGCATTGATTGATTTTGTGCGTTTATATGCGTTGTGTATGTGCCTACTTTGTGAACTTTTTATTTTCACAAATTTCAGTTACCATGGTGCTAGGGAATGAATCTCTGTGTCCCTCAAAATTCATATGTTGAAGCTTGAATCCCCAGTGTGACAGTATTTTGAGATGGGGGAATTTGGATCATGAGGTCCGAGGTCATGGGGGTGGGTCCTTTTGATGTCAGTGCCCTTATAATAAAAGACATAGGAAGACTGTCTTCCTCTCTCTGCCCTCTGCCATGTAATATATGAGAAGACAGCTGCCTACACACCAGAAAGATGCCTTTCCTCAAGCACCAGACCTCCGGCACCTTAATCTTGGACTTCACAGCTTCTAGAATAATAAATGATTGTTGTTTAAGCCACCCAGTCCATGGTCTTCTGTTACAGCGCCCAAACTGACTAACACCACTCCCCCAGCAACAGGATTCACGTTTGAGTTACAACAAGTTATTGCATAAAGTACAACTGAAAAGCAGTGGGGAGCTTGCGGAAGCTTTTCTAGGTTTTCCCAGAGAGCCTTCCTAGCTCTTCTCCTATAGTAATAAAGGAAGTAGCCATAATTCTATAAGAAAATGAAAAGACAGGGAATGAGAAAAGCATCTGAGCAGAAAGAAGAGGAAAAAAGTTTGAAACAAAAGAATAATACCTGAAGAAAGAAAAAGAATAATTGAAATAAAAACCAGGTTGTGATGCATTGATTGATTTTGTGCGTTTATATGCGTTGTGTATGTGCCTACTTTGTGAACTTTTTATTTTCACAAATTTCAGTTACCATGGTGCTAGGGAATGAATCTCTGTGTCCCTCAAAATTCATATGTTGAAGCTTGAATCCCCAGTGTGACAGTATTTTGAGATGGGGGAATTTGGATCATGAGGTCCGAGGTCATGGGGGTGGGTCCTTTTGATGTCAGTGCCCTTATAATAAAAGACATAGGAAGACTGTCTTCCTCTCTCTGCCCTCTGCCATGTAATATATGAGAAGACAGCTGCCTACACACCAGAAAGATGCCTTTCCTCAAGCACCAGACCTCCGGCACCTTAATCTTGGACTTCACAGCTTCTAGAATAATAAATGATTGTTGTTTAAGCCACCCAGTCCATGGTCTTCTGTTACAGCGCCCAAACTGACTAACACCACTCCCCCAGCAACAGGATTCACGTTTGAGTTACAACAAGTTATTGCATAAAGTACAACTGAAAAGCAGTGGGGAGCTTGCGGAAGCTTTTCTAGGTTTTCCCAGAGAGCCTTCCTAGCTCTTCTCCTATAGTAATAAAGGAAGTAGCCATAATTCTATAAGAAAATGAAAGGACAGGGAATGAGAAAAGCAACGGCCACTGATTCATCTGTTCTCAAGTCACTATGTAAATAACACATGTGGATTATGATGAGTGACCTATTACATCACAGTTTTAGAATCTATGAGTGGTCATTGCACATTTGTTACTCGGCATGCAATTGTGTTAACTCCGTGTCTCTCTGTGATAGTTCCCTGTGATTCTTTTTAAATGCATAATGAAAAGAGGGAGCTGGCCAGCAAAGATGGAAGTGCAGCAAAAAAAAAAAAAAAGGTGATAATGCTGAAAATGAAATTCAAATTGAACATACATGTGGTTATAGAAGACTTAGCTGACAATGAGAACATTGACACCTCCACCATCATCAGAGACCATGTCCATACCATTTCAGAAGCCTTTAATTTAATCTGAATTTAATCTGAAACTTAATCTGAATACTTGGTTTTGATCTCAAAATGCTTAAAGACACCCAGACATAGCCGCCGGGCCACCATCAACTGAGACGGAACACTGCCCACTTGAGCAGCGAGAAAAGTTGAGGGAAAGTGGGTTTATTAATGCAAATGAAAAGAATTTGTGATGAAAAAGATGAAGATGTCTCAAAAAAAATGATGTGACCAAAAAAACCCAACTTCACGCTAAACGTGCTCTGAGAGATATTTCACAACTTTGAAAGGCACAAAGGATAAAATATTGGTAGCTGATCCAAACAAAGAAAGGAATATGACAATTAACCAAGGCATAGAAAATAATGCTTTGGGTCATAATTTAATATGATGGGAAGAAGGCAAGCACTGTTCAAACTGCTCTGAATATGTTTTATAAAGAAATAAAGCATTTATTTTCAAGGTTTCTAATGTTTTAAGTTACAGTGTATTAACCAATAGTGGTTTTTTAAAATTGGGAGGGGGATGCAATTCAGTCCAAAAGAGCTATGTACTCATTGCCTTAAAATGTCATCTTCTATAGTGACAATGTCCTACCAAACAACTGAAAGATGCCTGGGGAACACAGCAAACAAGGGTGTTATTATATGTAAAACTCAGTCGGTTAGGACAAGGGGGGGTTCTACTCTCTCATGAAAAATGTATGGGCTTTGTGATAGATGTTTTCACTGCTGCTACTCTGACTTATTCACTGTGCTACTGATTTCAGATGGTTGAAGATTTCAAATTAAAGCCATCTGATCCTCAAAAGTGGGGCCATGATTATCTTTGTTGTTTTTAAGTATAGTGAAAGTAGGGTATTTTTTTCCCGCTACTGAAAATAAGAAAGTGTAACATGAGATTTCCAGTTGTTAGCTCAAGGCATGATCTGCAAGAACTCACATAGATGTCAAATAATTATGTTTGCTCTCTTAGAAAATGCTTTTAGCTTATGGTGCAATATTAATACAATTTTATTATAAATGAAGTTTAAACTTTTGAGATCCTAAATTGCAATGATTGAATGTAAAACTTCAGTGCTATGAAAATTGCAGCTGCTTTAGCTAGATTGTTTTCAGTGTGATTTGGTGCTTTGTGTTAAGGAAGGTCAACTTGTGTATTAGACTAGATAAGCCAAATAATATAGACCTGGTATTTTTTAAGTGAGAAATTCATAAGACATATGGTGACAGCATCTGGGATCACATCCATACCATTTTAGATGATTTTATATTTATTCTGAATACTTGGTCTTAATCTTAAAATACTAAAGACATATGGACATACCAGCTGGGCCACCATCAATTGAAACTCTAACATTGTTCACTTTAACAATATATATTTTAAAAAGATAGCATTGCTATTTTTCAACTCCATATTCCCCTCCATTATTGCTGCCTCTTTCTAATTCAACAGATTTCCAGGAACACTGTAAAGATAGCAGAAGCAACAGTAAGCTAAATTCTCTTCTATGCACATTAATATAGATGTAGTTACAGAAATGTTATACACTGTTTATACCCTGATATACAAATGGGTGATGGGTATTAAGGACACTTGTGATGAGCACTGGGTGTTGCATGTAAGTGATGAATTGCTAAATTCTACACCTGAGACTAATATTACACTGTCTGTGAACTAACTGGAATTTAAATAAAAATTTGAAGAAAGATAAAAAATAATAAAATGTAGGCATTCTTAAATAAATAAGCAAATAAATAAACTCAGGGTATATTTATATGACATATACTATAATATATTACATATAGTTTATATACATATAAATTATAGAAATATATAAAATATTAAGTTTAATAATATTAAATATTATATATCATATGTAGCATATGTTATAACTTTATATCACATCTAAATTATATAAATATATAAAGCTTTAATAATATTAAATTTATAATAAGTACTAATGTTTACATGTAAATATATAAAATATTATATATATACATATATATATATATATATATATATATAATTTCATTTTGGATAATAGACCAAGCAAGCACTTCTTTTCCTATTGTTATGGATTGAATTGTGTCCGTCTCAACTTACTATGCTGAAGTCCTAACCCCAAGTATCTCAGAAGGTAACCTTATTTGGAAATAGAGTAGTTGCAGATACAAGTAATGAAGATGAGGTCATCTTGGCATAGAACGCGCCTCTAGTCCGACGTGATGGGTGTCTTGCGGGAAAGGGGAAATTTGGACGCAAACACTCACAAGGAGAAAACCACGTGAAGATGAAGACAGAAACTGGTGATGCTTCTCCATGCCAGGGAACTCTGAAGTTGCCACCAAACTGGCAGAAGCTGGCCAGAGAGGCATGGAACAGACTCTTCCTCACAGCCTTTAGAAAGAACCAAGTCTGTTGACATCTTGATTCAGATTTCTATCTACTGCAATTGCGAGATAATAGATTTCTCTGAATTATACCACCCAGTTTGTAGCACACAGCCCTAACAAGCTCATATAACTATTTACTGCTCATGGTACTCCACAATAGTGGGCAAGGCAAAGACAGAAAAGCTTGAATTTTCGCTTTTCTAAGACCAGTTCTGTGATTTAGACCATGTTATTTAAACCTACTAATCTCTATATTGTCAGGCTATGCTAAATTTTACTACAGAAACAGTCAACCCCCAAATCTCAACCCAAAGTAATTATTGTTTACTTCTGCTTCACGCATGCCCACCAAGGGTCACTTGGAGGCTCTGATCTATTTAATAACCACCCTAAAATGAAATCTAGGCTGGTAGAGAAGATGCTATTTGTAGATGCATTAACTCTGGCGGAGGGGAAAGAGACCAGCGGTAAATGTGCCTGGCTTTTAAATAGTATACCCCCAAATGAAGCACATCACTTCCACTCATTTTTCATTGACCAAAGCAAATCAACCATTGCTTGAATGCAAGAGAGTAGAGAAGTACTTAGAAAGGAGAAACAGCACCAAAAATCCATAAACAGTTCCAATGGCCATCTGTCAGCTTTGATATAATTGTAAATTGAGATTAGCTAATTAAATCCTTCATATTTTCATTCAACAATATTTATCCAGGCTCTACTGTGTGCTAGCTACTATCCCAGAGAGCTACACACAAGACAAAATCCCCACCCTCAACAAGTTTTCATTTTATTGGAGGAGTTTATAGTAAAAATAAAGAAGAATGAAAATGTGTAATACAATTTCAGGTACTTAATAAGTGTTATGAAGAAAAGTGAAGCAGGTCAAGGTTCCTGAGAGACATTGGAGTGGGAAGCTAAGGTCGATATTTTAGCAACGAGTACAAATTCCGTAGCATGGTCCATAGCGAGTGTAGGCACCCAAGAAATGTTCTTTTCTTTCCTCTCCCCCAATACCCTAGATCATTGGTACCAACAACAGAAAACTCAAAGTGAATTTTGTGACTATTAAATTATAAAACACAGAAAAAGGATTAAAATGCCTAATTCTGGCAAGGATGTAATGTAACTGAGACAAGCATATATTTCTGCTGGCAGTGTAAATCCCTTTGGAAAGCAATTTGGCAATACATTTCATGATCCACTAAAATGCTCATAACCCTGACTCAGTAATTTCATTCCCATGAATCTGTCTCCAAAAGTAATATAATTTAATAATCACAAAGATGATTATTGCAGTGTTATTTGTGATATCAAAAACAACATGAATATGCAGCAATAGGGAAATGGTTAAATGGATTATGGCTTACCAACTATATAGAATATTATGTAGTAATTAAAATGATAATTATGCACATTATGTAGCAACAGGAAAAATGTTTATGATATAATTTTAATTTTAAAAAGGATGCAAATTATACCCTATAATTACGTGATGTAAAAATCATATATGTAAATGCATAAAATTAAAAGAGAACATAGAAAAGTGAAATCTAGAATGTATAAATTTGTAGTAATTAAAAATACATTTTATTCACTTTGTTACCTTTATCGAATGTTTAACAAGTACTCCCACACTATTGTTTATATAATGGATTCAAAATTATAGTTAAAAAAGCCATGGAGAACAATGATTCCTTATATAATCAGCCAGAACTTATTTCTGAGACACTGTGATAGAATGTGGGTTTTAAATTTTAAGACATTTGATAGCTTGGGGCGCCTGGGTGGCTCAGTCGTTAAGCGTCTGCCTTCAGCTCAGGTCATGATCCCAGGGTCCTGGGATGGAGCCCCACATGGGGCTCCCTGCTCTGCAGAAAGCCTGCTTCTCCCTCTCTCACTCCCCCTGCTGTGTGTTCTTCTCTTGCTGTGTTTCTCTCTGTCAAGTAAATAAATAAATAGATAAAATCTTTTAAAAAATTAGTAAAAAAAGACATTTGATATCTTAATTGCTGGGATTTGGGGGGTTAGTATCTGTGCCCTCATTGCTGGAAAGCAGATTATGGACTAAGTCCAGTACTTCTCTAACAGGGCTCAATTTTGTCCCCCAGGGGACATTTAGCAATAATTAGAAACCTTTTCACAACCTGGGGGAAGGAACTGTGCTGCTGACATCGGGTGGGTAGAGGCTAGGAATGTGGCTAAACATCTTATAACACACAAGATGACTGTGGGACAGCTCCCACAACAAAGAATGATCTGGCCCAAAATGCTATTAGTAACCAGGCTGAGAAATCCTAGAATAGGCAGTGGGAAGAATACAAGCTTGACAGTAATAAAAACCATCTTTTAATTTTATTTTCACTACTAAAATGTTGACCTTGAGCTAGCCACTACATTCTATCCCTCAATTTATTTATTAGAAAAATGAAGGTAAATAATATTTATCCTACTTCAGGGAATGGTTCTGAGAGTAAAATAGAGACAATGCAATAGTGCTTTAAGAAGTTAAAGTGTACCATATAAATATTATCATTATATATATTTCAAAAATTTCTTTGATTTCAAAAAAGAAAAAAAGCAGAGAACTGGAGAAGCAGCTGATTCTAGGGCTGGGACAGGAAATATGCAAGATGGGCCTGGGGCATCTTGTAGTCCCCGAAGGAGAACAAGTGATAAAACACACACAAACACACACTCGGTGATGGAGGTATGTTGAAGGAACATAGGGGCCAACTAAAAGAGCCCCCAATGGCCAAAGCCAGAACAATTCAAGTCACAAAATGAATAAAGTCATATTGGATTATAATCCAAAGAATGAAATGAATAGACCAATGGTCCCATATGGATATAAATAAATGATTGAATAAATAAATAAATTGAGGAGAATAGACAATTCTGTATGGCTAAGTATAAATAATTTAGGTAGCTACTTCACCTCAGGGAGATAGAGCATGACTCCCCACTTCTTAAGTGAGGACTGAGTTGGGTGACTTTCATCCAAAGAGGACAGAATGGAAAGAGAGGGAAAAGAGTGACTTTCCAGTGAAGAAAATTGACAAACACTACCTCACCCAGATGATCAAAATTAATATCAACAGTAATAAATCATGTTTATGGTATGTACCTTTGATTTGCTGTAATGAAAATGGCACTTTACCTCTGTGGGCTTCCCAAAACCCATTAACCCAATCTAACCATGAGAACAATATCAACAGATCTTCAGTGAGGGGCATCCTACAAAATACCTAATCAGTACTCCTCAAAGCTGTCAAGATCATCAAAACAAAATAGTCTGGAAAACAGTACCATCTTCACAGCTCTTCTGCAAGCCTAAATATTCTGAAATACAGTTTAAACTTAAAAATAATGTTTTTTAAATTGTTCTCAGGGATCAGTCAGTGCAACCTTTTTCTTTGCTGAACTACCTACTCAAAAGTTACAGACAGAAGATGAAGTCCATATTCATTACTATTTAGACTTTGACTTCATCTATTGCCTATTACTAGTTATTCACAATATAATGTTTACTTGACAGCCTCTCTACGTATAACAGTCTACACATCAAGAGCTAGAGATATTTGATTTTTTAAAAAAGAGGAATATTGAAGGGAAATAAACCTCATGCTATTTTAAAGGAACAGAACTTATTGGGTGGGCTATGATGGGGTAGATCTGAGTGTGAGAGAGGGGCTGGGAGAGCAGGCATGATGGCCACCGCCTATCTAAGATAGAAGGCCCTTCTGGTAGGTAATAATACAATAATCCCCCAAAAGCGGGGAAATAGAAAACAAGAAGTAATCTAGTATGTTGGACTGTCAGAAAAGCCCAATGTGGAGCAACATGGTTCGAAGAGGCATAGAACAGGATCCGAGAGGAGTTGCTATTGCAGATACAAACAAGCAGTTGCCATTGAATGAAGCAGGGAAATGGTTCAGAAACCACTGAATGAGGCGGGGATGTTGGAGCTGTGCCTCTGACATCCTTCCCCTTCCCGCTGCCATGCCTCCAAAGAAAAATGCAAGGCAGACTTTAGTCCTGCAATGTGTTTAGTAGGCTTATTATCGCAGCAGGCATGAAAACATGAGTATCAAGATAAGACTGATTACCAGTGGAAATACAAGATTAGGATCAGACACGAGGAATAAAGCAGAAACCCAGGTTTATTTAACAGACGCTTCTAGAATACTTACATGTCAGACTAGTCTAAAGCACTTTGAAAGTATCAACTCATTATATCTTCATAGAAGAAGATAACTTTTCATCACTACTTTGTTCTCAAAGCCTATGACAGAACATGGTTCATAATGGACCCTTAGTAAATGTTCTTCATAAAAAAGAAAAGAAAGAGGAGCGGCAAGATGGCGGAAGAGTAGGAGACCGATTATCATCAGGTCCCAGGAATTCA
>LNAC01000940.1:482081-499420 GCA_002007465.1 Ailurus styani | reverse complement strand
AAGCCTGATGATTCACAGACCTGTATCCCTTGGGGAAAGAATAAAAATAAAATTAAAAAAATAAATAAATAATAATAAAAATAAAATAAAATAAAATAGAAAGGAAGAAAGATCTTGAATCAACAGTCTAAGCTTTTACATTAAGGCATTAGAAAAAGGGCAAAATAAACCCAAAGCAAGCAGAAGAACGAAATAGTAAAGAGAAATTAAAAAAATGAAAATAAAATTCAATAGAGAATAATCAATAAACAAAAGTTGATTCTTTAAAAAGATTAAAAGAAAATATAAAATTTTAGCCAGACTGACAAGGAAAAAAGGAGTCAGCATACATTATAAACAGCAGAGATGACAAGATAGAAGGCGTGGAGAGACCCTATGGATATTCAAATGTTAGTAAGGGAATACTATGGGAAAACCTTACATACATAAGTTCAACAACTTGGCTAAATGAGCCCATTCCTTGAGAACCACAAGCAACCAAAATTTATCCAAGAAGAAATAGATAACCTGAATAGTCTTATAACTATTAAAGACACTGAACTGGGAGTTTAAAGAGTAAAACTTCCGAAAAAGAAAACTCCAGGCTCAGATTTTTTTTTTACAAATATTTAAAGAAGAAATAATCAATTCTACATAATCTCTTCCTGAAAATAGGGGGACTTTCCAACTAATGAGGTCAGAATTGTTGTCATACCAAAACCAGACAAAAACAGCACAAGAAAGGAAAACTACAGTCCAACATCCTTTGTGAACCTAGATGCTAAAGTCTTCAACATAACATTAGGAAATCAAACACAGCAATATATAAAAATAATAGGATACCATGACCAAGTGGGATTTACCCTGGGAAAGTAGGGCTGCTTCAATATTTGAAAACCAATCCATGCAACAGACCACATTAACAGTCTAAAGAGGGAAATAACACATACACCAATAAATTGATTGATGTAGAGGAAGAATTTTACAGAATCCAACCCATACCATTTATACTTAAAAAAAAGTAAATCAGGAATAGAATGGAAATTTCTTCACCAGAGAGAGGACATGTACAAAAAGAAAAGAAACAAACAAAAACATGCTTCATAGTTAAGAGAGTAGATGTTTTCCCCCAAGATAGAGAACAAGGCAAGGATGTTTACTCCCGGCCGTCCTATTTCACATCTTACTGGATGTGTTAGCCAATGCCATAAGGCAGGAAAAAGAAACAAAAACCACACAGATTGAAAAGGAAGGAATAATATGGTCCTTACCCATAGAATATATAATTACATAAAGATATTCTTAGAAATAGTAAGTGAAAAAATAAGTTCAAGGATAAAAAGATCAAAATAAAATTATGAATCCTTTCTCCAATACTGGCAGTGAAGAATTGGAAACTGAGATGTCAAAACCAGTATAATGTATAATAGCTTCAAAAATGAAATACTGAAACTGGAATTAAAATAAAGACTTTAAAAAAATGAAACACGGAGATATAAATGTAATGAACATTTGTAGTACTGCTATGTGGAAAAATTTTTTATGGTAAAAGTAATCAAAAGTGACTTTGATAAATACTTATCCACATTTGTAAACACTGTAAGGGCACAGTAATCAGGACAATACATTATGGCTGAGGGGACAGAGACAGAAATCAGTGGAACATAATAGGTTCCAAAACTAGACCACACAGATATGGTCAAGGTACAAAGGAAAGTCAGTGGAGAAAAGAGAAATCTGCCAAGAGTGAGCTGTCAGAGGTGTGACTGTGGTTGCCATAAATTAAGCTCAGAGAAGTTAAGTAAGCTGTCTGCATTCTGACAGCAGAAAGGGATGGAGTTTCCATTCCAACCAGATCACTCGGATCCCCAAATGCATACCTACTTATTTAGCAATCTAATCATAACTGTTATAGTTCAGAAGATGGGATAATATCTACCTTGAATGGCAGTTGTAAGGATTCTAGAAGGTAATGTATATTAATTAAGTACTTATCAAAGCATCTGGCAGGGCACAACCAATGAAAGCCATAGTTACAACTCTGGTGAAATTATTATTAGAAAATGGACTCATCTGTTAGCACATGACAAAAGTCACATTGTCAAAATTGTCCTTAAGTTATCTCTACACCCAATGTGAGGCTCAAACTTCCAACCCCGAGATCAAGAGTCACACACTTTACCAACTGAGGCAGCCAGGAACCCCTACCCTTAAATAATACTTAAAATTACCTGTAAATTAGTCTACCTGGTTTTGCATAATACAGTTTACACAGTTTGTATAAAACGTGAATGTATATGCAGCCTTGTTCAAGATATGACCAAGAGCATCTTCAATAAGCGAAGCACACACTTTACTATAAAATGTGGTCATTTCATTCCTTGTGCTGTGATGATGCCGGTCCTCCTGCCCCGGAACGTTCCCCTCTAGGATTTGAGCAGGATCACTTTACATAACAGGAAATAGAGAACCCACACTTAACAAGATGAGCTAGGCAGGGAGGACCTTCCCTGCACAGAGACCCCTACACTTCTCCACTTTGAATTGCTCAAGTTTTGGTGGGCATCTTGGACACTGCCAGGAAGCATCGCCCCTCACCGTGGCACCTGCCACCAGAATGCTGTAGGGCGGTGTGGGGAGGCTGAGCTACGCTGCCCACGAGCAACACGCCAGCCATCTACAGCTTCTCTCCAGAACACAGGAGAACTAAAACACCAAGCTCTTGAATTCTTCTTCCTCCCTCATCTGCTTCTTGTTCTTCCTTGCTTTCTCTTGTGTATCCCTACCAATGTGCTCTTAGGAGGGAGGCAGGAATGTCTGCAAACAGTACTCTAGTGTGGAGTCCTGGGGAGACACAGAACATCAAATCTCCCAGACCTGTGTCAGGCAGTCAGCAACCTACGTGACCTCTCTGATACCAGATTTCCGATTTTAAAAAACGAAAGAGAACAACACCAAACGAAACTCTCTTGTAGGGCAATTGTAGAGATTTAAAAAGGTTACTCTCCTAAAAGCACTGTTTCAGAAAGAAGACTCGGAGATGCAGGAATCAAATAAAACAGTGACACTCTGGGATTTTTATTTAAAAGAAATGTTTTTTTCATGCAAAGGGACAACCAAAGGGGGAGGTATGACCATGATTGGGTGGCAAAGCCTCAGCCAACCCAAGCAAGAAACGGGGCTCAAAAGGGATTCAGGGAGATCCCAGACCCAAATTCCAGATCCTGCATACTGGATTCACTGACGAATCCAGGAGGAAATTTCTGCAGGGTCTGCTTTGAGTCTCAGAACTCATGATTCCCATCTTCCTCACTCTTTCTCTTTTACAAGATAAATAATTTTAAGTTGAAATCTAAATTATTTTACAATCTTTTAATCACGAGAAATTGTGTATAATTATTTTACCTCACTCTAGGGCCAAGAACTGCTGTGAATTCCTTGGCTTCTCAAAGTGGAAAAAGAAAATGCTTCAATTTTGCATTAATTAAAGAATTTTTTTTCCCCATTCCTGTCCATTAGCCGCCATCACGCCATGGCTGTGGATGGTCATTACAACAGACAGAAATAGGAACATAAATTTCTCACTAATGAAAATGTCAGGAGGACACACCGTCTATCACAGAAGGTTCTGATATGGAGAGGGCTTCTTTTTTCTCTCTCTCTCTCTTTCTCTTGTGGCCCCCTCCAGTTATAGTTTCTTCCAGTCCTGCAAGGAAGGGTGAGCATCTTTTATTTATAGATAACCTGGGAAGCATCCTTTGCAATAGATTGAGGGCTATGCTCAGATTCAAGTGAATATTTCATTGATTTTTAAAATTGCTCCCTTTCTTATCAGACCTCACAGGGTCTCAGCCTGGGAAACCTCGCTGACCTTCCTCCTTCCTGATGAGGCCCGTTTCCTTGAGATTGGAGGCGGCTATGCATCTGCCACCAATCGGCTCTGTCACCATTTTATGAGGTGAACATTACATCCCTCAGCTGTGCTCCATCTCCTCCTTCTGCCTCAGTGTGGGGAGTTCAATCCCTCACACATTTGAGACCTTGTTCAGAAGCACTCTTGCTCCGCCTCAAGCAGAAGGATGGGTGGTGTAAGAGAATGAACGCTGGGTGTTGTTCAGCTCTGGCCATGGGCCTGCTCTTTGTGCCCTGACTTCGTGGAGGCAATAAGGGCAGATCTGAATGCTGGGCACTTGTCCTCACACCACTCCAGAGACACAGCCTCAGAGCTGCCCAGCCAGGCTTTTGTCTCTTTCAGAAGAACATCATCTCTCTTCCAGGCTTACACCATGATGGAAGCTGCTAAAGGCAATGCAGCTTTTCCTATTATAAGTAGAAGACCATCAGGACACCCACTTTGGAAAACTCTGTCTACTCATAGGGGAAAAAAAAGTGGGGGGGGGGAGTCAAGAGGTATTTTTAAAAATCAAGCTCTGTTGATTACCTCATATAGATTCCATCTTTGCAAGTGTCTGTGCTTGACCCTAAATTCTCTTTGGCTAGTGTAGCTATTGGGAAGGCTCTGGTCTTAAATTAATCAATATCTCTTCACGTCGGACAATATTTAACACCTGGAGGCTCCTTCCAGGTAATACAATCAATAGGGTTAGACCACTGCAAAATCATGCCAGCATTCAGTAGGCACTCAATAAAGCTTGCTAGCAAAAAGTGGGGCTACGAGACAAAGCGACTTCCTCATTAGTCATTCCCTCTACACAATTGTGCTGGCCTGGCTGTCAGAAGGATTCCAAAAATATCTGTTCTCCAGAAAACTTCCAGACAGGTTGTGCTGAATGACTATTTTAGAAATAATATTTCAACATGTTAAAGTGACTATTACAAGCCACCATTTGGATCCAGTTCAACTAAGGATGAATGGGTGAAATCAGTTTCCCGGATCAGAAGGTCTTTGGTTCCAGTGACCGCTAGCAACTGGTTCTACTCAATTTCATACATTGTGCAAGAAGGAGAGATGGCTGAAAGGCTGAACCACAAAGTACTGCAGAACTTTTCCCCCTCATTCAGTCCTTGTTTAATGAACATTCGTTACAGTCATCAAGACCCTCCCATGCTTTCCATAAGCTATGTGTCCTCAGCTATGCTGCCTGGGATATCTGTGGGAAGAAGTAACTTGAGGGCACTAAGGAGCAGGAGGATTTAAGCAGGAATGCAGAGGGTAAGGAAAACCAAAGCCACACACAGACATGGACCCGGGCTTAGCCAGGACAGAGATGCTAGAATCAAGGATAGAATGCTGGGACAGGCCAGGCTGAACAAACCAACCACTGTCAGCTGCTCTGGCCATGAGGCTCAAGAAGACCCTCTCATCACCTTCAATCATCCTCGAAACTGGGTTCCATGCACACACTGCTATGGGCTGAAAATAACAATAGCAACAAGGCTGTGCTCAAGTAGCTGAGGGTGAGCAGCGCTACTGAAATGAGTGACCTAAAACCAACAGCAATCAAAAAACTCAGAATCTCTTAGGGAACGCAGCTCCACTAGAGAATTTATCTAAACTCAGGAGTGATGCCTGTGGCCGGGTTAACGTTATCTGAGGCTGCGATCTTCTCTACAAAATACCTTAGTACCTTCTAAAAAGCCCTTTCCCAGGGCGGCTTCTTTTTTGAAACACCTCCATCAGAGAGCACAAATTTTTAACAGGAATCAAACCAAATGGAGCCATCTTTCAGCCTTGAGGCATCCAACCAACAGCAAAAGAGGAAGAAATGGAGCAAGGGGAAACCCCATTAGCCGTAGTCTCCTCTCATGGCCTGTTATGGTGGCCCAGTGGGTGCTATGCCAGAATTTTCTTCCTCGGTGTAGAATGTTCGACCCATTTGTACTGAGTCCTTGACTCGCCTTCGTGCTGTGGTGATCACTGAAAGAGGAGAAAGACACCACATCCACACTCAGAGAGCTCACGGAATATCAGAAAATAAAATACCCAAATGATGATAGCACAAAAGTAGAACATGATGCCCAAAGTGTTTGCAGGATTCAGAAGAGGGAAGGTTCCTCTACTGCTAAGCCAGATGCAGGGCTTTCCATGCTCAGAGAATCTACATGGGAGATGCCTCACCACATTGCTTTGCTGTGTAAGACTCAAGACGTGGAGCTGTATCAGTCCCTGTAGCAGAATCTTCGAGAAGATTATGGTCAATGGGGTGGGAATGGGTTCGGGAGGCAGAGAGAGTCCTGTGGGATTAAGGAAAGTTCAATAGGAACATGAGATGTCCCCCCAACTTCAAAGAATTCTTTGTGGGATTTTCTGAGATTGGAACCACGGCCCTCCCTCAAGAAGTTGAGCACCCTTATGCCTCGGTTTTCTTATTGTAGAGGACTCAGTGCATGCTAGTTTTCCACGGAATGAGCCCTTGTAGATGAGACTTACCCCACCAGGGCTGCCCCAATTTCACTCTCCTGGAGGCCAATGGTCAGTTCACAAGCAGGAAATAAGCCATCATAATAAATAATGACAGCTAATATCTGTTGGATAGTGTGCAAGTATTTTGCATGCAATATATCATCTTATCCTCATAGAAATGAAGGCTAAGAGAAATAACGTAACTCTGCCAAGTTCCTGGGGCTGGCAAGTGGTGGGGCCAGGGTGCTAGACCGCTTCTGGCTCAGATGCCTATCTCTCTAAATCCAGACTTTCTCCCTCAGGAATAGCACTGCTGCTTAAAGAAGACCCCTGCCCTTTGTGCCAAACTTTTGTCGATACTGTTATTTAAAGGGACACATCCCAATGTACTCCAGTATCAATTCTCTATATCATTTACCTCAGCACTGATTGTATCATTCACAAATTAGCATTAGGCAGCAATTTCTGGTCCCATATAAAACTATTTAGCAATCTCGCCAAGAAAATGAAAGATGTAAAGCAAAAGGCTGGGTGCTGAACCTAATTCTCTTCCTTATCTTCTTGTTACATATTGACGTATTTGAGGCCATTCAAAAGCATCCAACTTGTCTTGCTTGAGTGCAAATCAGATTATTGACAATGAAAGCCATTTAACAGGTTATTTAAGTGTTGGAGTCCTATCTCGGTGGGATCTGCTTCTTGACCCGCTTCTACTGCAGAATGGTCAACTTTTGTTTGTAGGGAACAGAGATGTTTCCCATTTATTCCGTGGGCCTAGCGTGAGAGCTGTAGGATGCCTGCTCCAGCACGTCCAGACGTATCTCCCCTGATCATCTCTACCCGATGGTCCAGCCCTGGACACCACCGCAGCTGCTGGCTTGTGAAACTGTCCCGGTCACATTGCCCAGAAGGGACGAGTCAAACAGAATTCCCTGTTCCATCAACCACCCCTACATTTCAGGGAGCCCCAACTATTGCTTAGCACAGAGCTAGTTTCTCTGAAAACTGCTCCAGAAACATTCTACCTAGTTCCATTTTTCTTTAGCAATATTCAACATTGAGTGTGTATCTGCTGCATGCTAGGTACTGTCTTAGGGTCTGGGATGGGGAAACAATCATGTCAGGAAGAGCAATCAAAAGCTGCTTTGTGGGGGACACTGATGTGATAAGATCTCTGTATTTGTGGTCCTAGATGCTGGGGGTATAGTCAGCAGATGACCTTTGTCTATGAGCTGCAGAGTGCCACCTCGTTCAAGGTCATCCCACATTCAGCGACAGATGACCTGGCCATCTCAGCTCAACTCAAGGCCTCTTCAAGCCCCAAAGTTCCCCATGGGCTGTCACTGAGTCATTGTAGCTTGATTCCTTGGGCTGCTTAATTACACTCCTCCTCCCTCCCTCCTCCCCTCCCTCCCCTTCATCCTAAAGGCTTGAGACCAAGTGCTGGCTTTCATCAACATCAGCCACGATAAACTGCTAAATTCCACCTTAGTGTTTGCTTCCCAGAAAACCCAATCTGTAGCAGCTGGAAATAAGAGGAGTCTCAGAGAAAGTAGGTGCTGAAGTGGGGTTTTGAAACTGGGTCTCTCAATCTCTACTCCACTGGCCATAAAGACCCCATCATTCCTGGTCCGTATTGGCCCAATTGTTAAAACATTCATAGATACTGAATGGGAAGGATATGCCTATTTAAGGAAGTACGTTTGCTGGTATCTGGTAATTGAAACATATGAAGGAAATAATAACTAAAAGGACAATGGAATTCAGCTAAATTGGATTGTCATCTGGAAAAAATATAAGGAAAAGATAAGAGCAATTCATCAATCCTTGAAAGCTACTGCAAAGCCCCTGGGCCTCTTTGGAAACATACACAAAGGCCCATCTCTTGCAGCAGGAGGGTGGAGAAGCAGAGGACCAGGACTTGGATGGTGTTATTAGATCAGCTGAGCTCCATAAAAGGTTAGATTCCCAATCCCCAATTTGGCAGCTCTTCTATGCCAAGGTTAGAACCCAAGGGGAAAAGTGAACATCAACACTGGCATGGGGACATCTGATGAACATCTGGAGAAATCATCTATTTTTGGATTTCCCAATACCCTCTGAACCCACAGAAGTGACCCACCCCTTCCTACCAAAGAAGTTTCTCCCCCTCTTGATTGCAGGCAATGCAAAGTTCTCTCCTGGATCATGAGATAGCTGTCCCTCAACATTGACCTCTATTTCCCACACTTCTACACTAAGATCAAATAACAGGAAAGCCCAGCTGGGCTCATGCAGGGTCTGATAAGAAAGGAAATGGGTCCTACCCTAAATATAAGCCCTATCCAGCATGTGCCTGCTGGAGCCAGGAGATTACCCATGGGGTTGAAAACTGGTAGTGCTTGAGCAAGTGAACCAAAGCAAGAGGTTGAATCAGACACAATTTGTCAGTTTAGGAGTGCTCTCTCTGAGTAAAACCTTGGTGAGGTCCCTGGAGATAGAAAGATGTGTTGCTGAGATGTCTCCTACAAGTATGGAAGAAGCAAAGACCAGCACTAAATGAGGCTGGACTGGCAGAATCGTCATGGCAGATAGAGGAGGAAGGAATTAAAAGGAACACAGAAGTAGGCATACCAGAATGGATATGCTCTGGAAGGCAGAAAACACAGATGATTATGCTCCCTGCAAAAATCTGGAGAATACACCATTCACAAGAGGCCTATGGAGTGAACTAGTCAGAGGGGCACTGGCTCACTGTCAAGTTCAGTGGCAACTCTCCTTTAGTCCACAGCTAGTGGTAGAGGAGGCTGTTACAGAACTGGACAATGGGGACAACAGAACACTCAAACAATATTGGAAGGATCACAATGGGACACTTCATTGTCAGAAGCCAAGAGGATATAATTATTGTAGTAAGTGGCGAGGTCAGAAGGCCACTGATCTGCTGAGCTACAGAGATGGTTAATAGAGCACCATATCCCTGGGGGCCAAACAGAACAGCAACCAACCAGGGCTCTACTCCATTTGTACTATCAGAAGAAATCAGAGATGGATGATAAAGAGAAGGAGGGAAGTCACAACAAAAAGCCATGCTTCCTTGTCCAGCTCTCAGACCTGGAACACACTGAATGAAGACAGAGCCATGTCCCCACAAGGGAGGATCCTGTGACACTACAACCAGGGATACCCAGTAATAGTCCTCCTGTCCTTCCTCTGAGGGAACTGCACTGTGCCCTGGAGACAGGGAAACATCCAAACATTTGGAAGACTGTGGGGCTCAGGATTAGAGCTTACATGGACCCTGCAGGCCCAAAGAATTGCCACAGTCCCCTTGTAGAGAGCTAGAGTTCTGGCCAGAGTCTGCCTCACATGGGCTCCAGTGGATTCACAGACTCCACGGTGGTAATTTCCCCCATCCTCTAATGGACGTCAGGGCAGATAGACTGGGAAATTGACACACTGAGTCCCTTGCCTGTGGAGTAAGAGCCATCCTAATGGGGATGGCCAAGTGGAAGACCGTGGGTACCCACCCCCCAGTCAAGATGGAAAACAAACACTAAAATTGTGTCCCAGGAAGAAGACAGAAGTTAGTGCTCTTATTAAAAATGTAAGAAATGCGGGCACCTGGGTGGCTCAGTGGGTTAAAGCCTCTGCCTTCGGCTCAGGTCATGATCTCAGGGTCCTAGGATCGAGGCCCGCATCGGGCTCTCTGCTCAGCAGGGAGCCTGCTTCCTCCTCTCTCTCTCTCTGCCTGCCTCTCAGCCTACTTGTGATCTGATCTCTCTGTGTCAAATAAATAAATAAAACCTTTAAAAAAAAATGTAAGAAATGCAAGGGCAGTAAGTTCCCTTCACATCTCCACTTGATTACCAGTGTAGCCCAAAGGAAGAATCACAATGTAGATCCCTAGGGTTTTGGGTCAGGACTACACTGCGTGAATTAGAGAGTATGCTTTTCGGAAAACACTTCCCAGTGTAACTATTGGGTCCTGATGAAGATGGTGTGCCTGACCCTGGGGCCCCAAATGATGGGGCTCTGTTACAATTTCGGGTGGGCCTAGAAATGTTCTTTGGGGGATGAAAGTGGTTAATCCAGAACCAAGCACAGCAGGGCCAGAAGACACAAGCTAGTTGCATGAGCAAGTAGCATTGACCTCCAGGTCACTCATGACTCCTGTTCTCTCTCCGAGCTCACCCTATGACTTCGGGGGATCCCTTATGACCATCTGACAGAGTAAGAAAAACCCCAGGCCTCATTCACAGATGGTCCAGCTCATTGTGTGAATTAAAGATGAAAATGGACAGCAGCAGTACTGTAGCCCTATTCAGGAATGATTTTGGAAAACAGTGGTTGGGGTCCGGTGGATTCCTCTCAATGTGCGGAATCTACGCAAGGCAACTGGTCATCCACTTTGCCTGGACAAAGAAGTAGCCCAATGTTAGAATATATATGGATTCATGGGCAGTGGCAAATAGCCAGGCTAGATGGTCAGGGATCTGGAATAAGAGAAAATAGGGCATTCGTATATTTTTTAAAAATTTGTTCTGTATTTTATGATGCTTTGACCTCCTGAACTGAGAGCTTTGCTCTTGCTGACTAGGAGAGACTGACCCTTTCTGGGGCTAGCTAATTCCTAGCCAGAGCTAACTACTGCCCCATGAACGGATGTTTTATATGCAAATAAACCAATCTGAAGGCTGTATCCCTGACCACCTCCTTTATTAGTCTGCCTATCTTACATCTTGGGCCAATGTTGCCCTGCCCTAATCACCCCAGGACCAGCTACCAAACAATTCCATTTGGGACATCCACCATGGAAGGGACACTAATGGGCCAAGGAGAAAAATGGCACAGCCAACTGATCTCGGCCAGCATCTCCTCAGCTACCCCAGTGTTATGCTAAGGGTGTTACGAACAGCGTAGGCATGGTGGCGGTGTGCACCAGCCTTCCATTTACCAAAGCCATTGTCACTGCCAAATGCTCAACCTGACCAACAACGAAGACAGACGCTGGTCCAGCGACACCACCACCCTCAAGATGGTAGCAAGCTGACCGCATCTGCCTACGTCTGTCCTGGAACGTCCAACAGCTCCTTCTGACACGAATAAGCATGAATCTTGGGTTTGGATTTGCCTGCTCTGCCCACAAAGTGGGAGCCACATCACCACTTGAGTGTGTATAGAGGGTTAGAGCTTCCAGGATGGGCTCCACGCAATGGCTCTTCAGACCAGGGGGCCACGTTTATAACAGAGCGGAGGGGGTAGAGGGCTCAGGAGCACGGGACCCTCTGGTGCACCGTGTACTGATCACCCAGAAGCTACCAGCCTGAAAGAAGGCAGGAACGACCCACCGAAGGCTCTGCCGAAGTGCCAGCTGAACAATGCTTTACCGGGGTGAGGACTCACCCTATTGGAACAGTACACACTTCAAATCCAAGACGTGTACACAAAGCTGTGCACCCAGCAGGAAAGACACAAGGGTCCAGAGACCCACGAGGTGCAGAAGGAGCGGTCCGATCTAACATCCTCCCCGTGACCCACTGGAGAACCTGTGCTTCCCAAACCATGTGCTTCTAGGCTCTGCGGCATCAAAGATCCTGGTTCCCACAGGGGGGACGCTTCCACCCAAAGACACAGCGAGAGTCCCACGACAGCGCGAGCTGCACCTGTGCCGAAGGACCGAAGAAGAGCCGCCAGCATCCCTGCAGACTGACTGGCCCTGGTCGTCGGGAGGAGGTCAGGCCGCTCTTCCCCAGGAGGAGAGCCAGGCGATGTGCTCGGGCATTCTTGGCATCTCCTCGCCCAGTTATGGTGGTAAAGGGACAAACGCCGTGATTCCGGTCTGAGAAACATAGTGACCGGAGACCCAGACTTTAAAGGTGAAGGTTTAGATAAAGGCCCCAAATAAGCCACCCAGACCAGCATAGGTGCCTCCGGAGGCTGAGGACCCCGAGAATGGATAACGGAGAGGGAGACGGAACGGCCTGAGGGGTAAACAGTGGGAGGCCGACGACTCGCTGCCCAGACCCCCTGCCAGGAGGGGCCTGCTGCCCCAGCTTCCAGGAGCTCAGCGTACCGCCTCCAGCTGTCGGCCCCTTCCAGAATAGTCTCAGTGGCAGAGAGGGACCTAGATCAGTGCCGCGCCCCATCTAGGGACTGTGGACAACAGAGTACAAAGGCTCTGCCATTTCAGCGTAATTCTGGGCAATTCTGAAAATCCAATCTGCTTCCAGAGCCCTCCCTTCAGAGGGATGGCTGACCACAGGCCCTGGGGTCCGGCAGATAGTCACCTATCTTGCTCAGACTCTCGGCTCCCCTGCAAAGCCTGACCCTCCTTCCCTGGGGCACCTGCTCTAGCCCCTAGCTGCTGCCTGGCTCGACCCCACTCCAGTGGTCTCTGAGTTCTGGCTTCCTCAGGACTCCAAAACAGGAAGAGAGAGTGAAGACCAGCCCCCACCACCCCCTCCAGCTCCTTCTTCAAGGTCGTTCTAACCTGGACATTTCTCTCTGCGTTACACTCTCGGTCTGCTCAGACCAGCTCTGCATCTCAGGATGCAGACACTCTGGGTTTTTGTTTTGTTTTGTTTTGTCTTGTTTTCCCCTATTGGTCTGCATGTCCCGCCAGGCATGGGAAGGAGAGGAGAGAGACACAGAGACTGTATATCCAGTTGGCAGTATCCAAAAATAACTTCAGTATTTAAAAAAAAAAACAAAACTATAAAACAAGAAAACAAAACCAGAAGTAGGAGAGTTCGATGGGCTAAACTCATTTCAGAGGTACCCAGGGACCCCTTCCCCTTCTCACCCTCCCAATCTCCGCATCCTGTTGATTGCCCTCCGCACCCTCCCCTGCCCCCCACAACACCCCTTGGAGCCATCCAGAGTCTCCGAGTGCTCCTAGCCAATGCCGGCATCTCGGCTCTTCTCACCCGGCCGCCCTGTTCCCGGCTGGCACATCGCAGACCCTCCACCCGAGGATCATATCACCCCCCAGGCACTGAAACCACAACCGAGCTTCCCACGGCTCGTGCTCCGTTCTGCCGCCACCGCCGCCTCGGTCACCCTGGCCTGTGCTGAGTGCCTGGCGGCCACCATCTGTCTCGTCAGTCTCATTATTGCAGAATCCATCAAACTCTCTTCCACACCAACCATGATAGCCAAGGACGTTGTCTTCAATTGTCAGCCCCACCCAACTTCTCCCAAAAGGCCCTCCCTCTCCATTAATTCATTCTTTGATTCCCTCATTTAAGGAAGAGGTCGGAAGAGCCCATTCTGGGTCAGGCAGTGTACTTGGCACGGGGGACGGATGACCAGGGTGGCCACTGTCCCTGCTGCCACGGGGTGCACCGCCACAATCATCCGACGTGTCCCTGTACATGAATGAAGAGTTCAGCCCAGAGGAAAAAACCAAGGTTTTGAACATTCAATCGCCCAGCACTTTCCAGCTCCAAGTGTGCATCCGGCCGCCCACCGGGTCAAAGGAACCCGACCCTTGGAGCTGGGATCCTCAGCTGGTACAGAGAAGGTGGAAGAGGACAGCCACTGACTGCAAAGGGGGGTGGGGTGAGGAGATACTGCTGGGGCCGCACTTGGGCTTAGGGGGAGGCTCTGCAGCCAGGAGACAGCCCGCCGCTACTGCTCATGGTCACGAACCAGCCGCGCGGGTTGCTGGAAAGGTCGCTGTTTTACAGGAGGGAGAAGGGCTGGGGGTTCCTCACTCCTCACCCCAGCACCCTCTTGGGGATACATTCTAATCATGGGGATTATCTGGGGGGAACAGAAAAAAAGAAAAACAAAACAAAAAAACCTCAGCTTTTTGGGCCCCCTGGTGAATCCCCCGAGGGTGTGCGAGGGCGTGCGAGGACGTGGCCTCCAAGCAGGGTCTGCGCTCCCCCACGTCCACGTGGGCCCCCTCTGGAGCCCAGGGTGCTCCTTCTCCCAGCAGGCAATAAAGAGCCCGAGCACAGGCAATTTCCTTTCAAATTAAGAAATACAAATATTTCCAGCATGAAGAAAACCCGAGTAGCAACTCAGAAAGTATGCAGTTAAGTCCCTCTTATCAATTTACAATATAAAAACATCTCATGCATATAAAAGTGAATTTTGGTAGCGGCGGCCTCCCAACCATGCCTGGGTGTTTTTTTGCACCCAGGTTAGTACATATTTACACGTCGAATGCACACAGGATTATGCTGGAGCCAAATACTGAAAGAAAACATGCGGTAAATGGTTGCTTTAATAAGTCCTGTTCCATTGAAAGGAAATAAAACCTGAGTATTAATGAGATATAATTATATATTTAAAATCTTTTCCCTTGTGCAGTATATAGGATTAATGCCAGTAAACTCACAAACTGCAACATTCTACTCCATTACATCTGCAATGATTAGAGATAGTTTGAACATCTGGCATATAATCTGTGATAGAAAACAGCATTCTGCACTTTAATGGACGTCTGGAGGGTATACATATCTGATTTTATTTCTTTCTGTTAACTCCTTCGTGGGAGAGGAAGATTCAGTGACCCGGCCGCCTCGCTCTTCCCTGCCGGGTGCCCCGGACCCCCGCAGTCCCTTTACCTTGTCTGCAGCGGGCTCGACATCGAAACCACTGGACGTGTCAGGAGTTATTTAGACCCCGCACGACGGAGCAGCATTAATATTCAGATTCTCGAACCATTCAGAACTTCTCCCAGGAAAGAGCGGGACGATTTCTCATTACCGGGGAAATCAGAAACAGGCAAATGAAGGTGCATTCACGGTGCTGGGCTATTCAAACGGTATTCCGCACGCTCTCCCTTGACTTGGTTTCCCTTTCAAAATTGCGTACGAAGTGACTCGCCCGTCGAAGCGGAGGGTTCCACCGTTCGCACATTTTTGATGCCTTTTAAGTGTGAGGAGGTAAGAATGTCTTTGACTGGCACAGGCTTTCATTGAAAAAATGAGATGATTTTTCTGCTTCGAGTAGGGTGTGTTTAGCCCCAAGCTAAACAAGGAAGGTTTTAGCCCCACTGCATTTCTGGAGGGAAAAGAAAGATCCTCTGGTGAGACGGCGGACAGTCACAGCATCAGCTTTTGCTTTATTTATTGAAATACTAGCTAATCCCAACACCGAAGCCAACTTGGCCATGGGACGGTGGGGACGGTCCTGAGGAGCGCCGGACAGGCAGCCCCGGCAGAGCCCGGGTGGCCGCGGAGGGGCCGGGGCGCTGGAGAGCGCCTGTGTCAGGAGTTCCCCCGGGGCTGGCGCGGGTGTGAGCGCATGCATGGACGTGTGCCAGTGGTGAGTAGATTTGGGGGTGAAATAATCATTTTCATGCCTCGAATTTAATGGCCGGTGCTGAATGTTGTAATAAAGGCCATAGTTACTGCTCATAACTACAGGTGTAATAAGGCGAGATACTGGCCCTTCAGACCCTTCCAGCCATAATTCATGTGGGAATTAAGAAGCCTTAATGAGTCGAATGTGTCACTTGGGACCTCAGAAATATAGTCCTTAGTTAAGGAAAAAGCAGAAAGGACTCGCCGGAATGGAACTCATGCGGAGAGGTACTGAAGGCCACGGATGCTGGCTCTTCTCTTTCGGGGTTTCTCGGACCAGCTGACCTCTACTCCTGGCCCCTCGTTTGCCTCCCATCCTACACGGCAAGCTCCCTGAGGCCAGATTCTTGTGAGTCACCTCTGGCAGGTGCTGGATTCTCAACCAGGGGCAACCTCCCCGCCGCAGATATTTGCCAATGTCTGGAGGTCACCCTGGGGCGGGGGGTCAGCCGCATCTAATGGGGAAAGACAGAGGCTGCAGCCACCATGCACAGGACAAAGAGTTGCCAGACCTCTGATGGCCCGGGTGCCACTTTGGGGAAGCCTGGGATAAGCCTCCTACGGAACGATCCTTCCCCTTCAGGGCAGACTATCTCTGGGCTCCACGGGGGCCCGCAGAAGCGACAGCCAGCCTGAAGGTGACACGTTGAAGTACATCCCCCACCCCAGCCCGTGACGGATCACTGATTTGGAGGCAGTGGAATTCTTGATACAGTAGCCTTTATCAATTTGCCCCTAAATAGTTTGGAATAAGAAATTCAGATAAGGAGCAGACAGACTGTACCTTGCTCCGTCTGTGCACAAAGGATTTGCCGAGCGTGAGCTCGGTGCACAGACACTGTGGGGCACCATTTTTAGAACCTTTTAAGACAAGCAGCTTTCGAGTGTCTTGGCCCCACCCGGGGAAGCTAACAGTTCCACGCTTGTCACAAATGGTTGTCGGTCCTTCAGGAAACCAGGGTCAGCAGGACGCCCACTCGTCCACACTTTGTAGCCATTAACGCCAGTTGCTGAACATACTCAGATTTAATGAAAGGTTTTGTTTAAAACAATCCTAGAATTCTGATTTTTCCCCCCTTTAAAATCTAACCAGTGTTGGGATTTTAAAACCTTTACGGTAGGAGTTAGTACCGTATAACCAAATAAAGAGGTTCCCATCCCCAGATCTTGTCTTTAATGTAATCCAGATGTTAAGTCAACATCAGCCCAACCCCAACCTCGTGACTTGGGGCAGGTCCAGAATCTTTCCCGAGAGGCTCAGGGCTTAGGACGTCCAGCTTCGGCCAGATTCGGGAGCTTCTGGTGTCTCTTTATTTCCATCTGACTTTGGAAGCCAGCCAAACGCTGGTTCTCTTAAACTCCCTTTCACCTCCACCCACAGCATCACTTACTGGTCACCTACTGGAGTTCGCCCGGGTAGCGGGTTTTATTAACGAGGCAGGAACAGTCAGCTTAAGGGTGGGAGGCAGTGGGGAGAAGAGGGATTACTGCACCACCACATAGCAGATAATTTAACACTTCAGAATAGATTTCGATCTTCCTTTCCGAAAACCTGGAGTTGCAGAGTTTCCCGTTGCACCAGGATGCCCGTTTCTCCTTATCTCATGGAAACTCAAGCAACTCAAATAAATAAAACCTAGCACTTTGTTATGCAAAGCAGGGCAGCCCCTCTCCTTCTGACTGACCACCCCCACCCC
>LNAC01000940.1:442122-481980 GCA_002007465.1 Ailurus styani | reverse complement strand
CTCTTTGCCCACCCCCCGCCCACCTTGTCAGGGACGCTGCCTGTTCTTGGGGTCAGCAGCTGCACTAGTCCCTACCAGGCCACTTCCTCCAAATTTTAGCCTCTGGAACAAAGCACGGTTATTTCCTCACTGATGTGAATTGTGTCACCTGTCCTCACGGACACATCTCCGTCGAAGGCAGAAACGACTTCAGTCACGTCCACTTTTAAATGATTTTCCTTTATCATATGGAAGTACGGTTCCTGACGCTTACGCTGACCTCTGCCCTCCCCGAAACTGGGTCAGGCGACATCATACTACTCTCTGTTCTCCTCAACCTAAGTGTCTTTTCTTTCCTTCCTCACAAAGGTGCTTACTTTTTTGGTGTGTGGGTCTGATTATTTGATGGCTGTGCGTCTTTCCCGCCGGGCTGTCAGTTTCGTGAGGGCAGAGACAATGCCACTGGTTTGCTGACCCCCCGGCACAGAGCCTGACCACACGCTGCTCGGTACGCACATGCAGGAGGGAGGGAGATTGGGGGGACAGGGTTTAAGGGACCAGGTCACATCATTGCCTTTCATCCTTTCTACAACCTTGGGGTATGTATGTGTGAGTGTGAGTGTGTGAGTGTGTGTGTGTGTGTGTGTGTGTGTGTGTGTGTGTGTGTGTGTGTGTGTTTCTAGGACCTGGGAAACATAATACACTCCTGTCTCTTAGGATCCCCTACACACAGTGACCTTGCATATGTCCACAAGTTGGGGACGGAGGGGTGGGCCCACACACTAGGTGATCAGGAGTCAGGCATTTTTACTGAAATCCAGGGAACCACCCCTCTGGAGACTTGCTTCCCTTTCTGGTCCTCCCTTCCCCCACCCGATGACCCGACTTCTCCACCCTCCAAGCTCCCAGTCCCAAGGGGCTAGTGTCCAGGGCAGAAAGGCACCTGGAAAGCTCAAAGAGCCTAAAGGTAAGGATTCGAAGTTGGAACACCGCATGGAAAGGAAAGAGTCCTTGGGTGGTGCTTGTCTCTGTAGCTACCATAGTTCTGACCTTGTCCAAATGGAAGGCCAGCCCCAAGGGCCACAGCTGCTTGCACCATCAGGGAGAGGGACTCTGTTTCGCCCTTCTCAGAAATGCCTTTTCCCCAGCCTCTCTTCCACTGCATTCTTCCACCCACCATCTGGGTCCAGAGGCAAAGGCTTTGACATTGAGCATGCATAGAAGCAGCCTCACTGTGCTCTCTCCAGGGTAGTCAGCGGCATCCCGAAATACAAGGGGCTCTTCCTTTCCCAGCTCTCACAGACAGTACCTGCAGTTTGTTTCATCCATCCATTCATTCAAGACCGAAATAGTTACTGAGCACCTCATCTGTGCCAGGCCTTCGGCTGTGGGGCAAACACAGAGGGAGGCCGTTCAGGTATTATCAGCCCCATGGAAGGAAGGGGCATCTATGCAGCTGACGTTACCCAAGAGAGGAGTTAGGTGTCGGAGAGGGAAGTAACAGAGACCCTGGGGTGCCTTCTGGCTGCAATCCAGAAGGGCTCCCTGTAGGAGACTGCCCTGTTGTTGGTCCTCAAGGTCTTATAGGATTGAAAGCAGAAGGAAGAAAGCCAGGCAAGGTGAATCAACTTAATCAGTTCATCAGACCTGTCACACTTGACTTTGAGATTTACCCAGATGATAAAGCTCTTTCTAGAGACCATTCTTTGTTTTCAATTAAACTATGGGGTTTTCTTTGCTAGTTGGTCGTTAAACATTGATCTTGACCCAGTGAGAGCTGATTCTTCCAAGGATCTGGAAAGTCCTGGAAATGCTAGAGCAGCCCAGAAAGAGGGGTCCACAGGGTCAGGGTCAGGGTGAGGATGCTCTGGGGGCCCTGGGGCTGTGGTGTGTATGGAGGCTGGGTCAGAAATGAGGCCAGGGCTTGGAGCTCGGACTCAGCCCTGTGGGGACACGCCTGAAGGCCTATGTGTGCAGACATGCACCTTCTCCTCCATGACACCGATCCAGGAGTTTCAGAGACAGGACAAACTTCATGCTTTTGGAAGCATCACTATTTCAAAGTGGCTCCAGGTCCAGAGAGGCACAAAAGGGCTCCTTTGTGTTGATCATTGCAGCTAGATTTCTATTGAAAAATTACTTTATTGGTTTTTACTTTATACCCACTCTATTTCCAAAGGGATTTGAGGCAGCTTCTCGTAACAATTGGTCTATCTAGTTACACAGGCTGGTTAAAATACGGATAAATTTTAAAGCTCAGCATCCAGATAAGCCAGTCGGCTTGTAACTTCTCCAAGACCTCATCTCCAGCGGACCCTTTCTGTAGATGAACTGGGCAGGGAACACCGTCCCTCTTTCATACTTTTATAACTGAGCCACCCGAGAAATTAGGAGTGGAGCCGGGGCGAGGGCCCAGATACAACTCTGTCTTCCTTCCACTTCCTCCCCAGAGTGACTGTGAGCAGACACCGAGGGCGCCTCCAAGCTTCCGTTGTGCCTCCCAGGTCAGACATCCGAGAATGGTGACGCTTAACTTGAAGCAAGTCTGCTTGGGAAGAAGTGGGCATCTGCTTCTTTCAAAGAGGGGCTACTGGCATTCTTAATTTAATTCCCGGTGACATACCTTCGTGATTGTGAGAAATGCCGCTGAAGGAGGTGAGGGGCACGGAGCTGGGCACGCTGGCCCTTTAAGAGCTACCCTCCCCCTCCTGATCCGTATTGCAGGTTTGTGGGTGGGCTGCAGCTTTCTCTTCTATACTATCTGCTCATCCTCCCTGGATTTCTCTGTAATGGTCACTGGAAGTTCCACATATGGCCTGCCACAATCTGTTAGGAGAATAACAGAGGATTCGACATGCTGATTGTGAAAAATAGAGTTTGCTCTCTCCTTGCTCTAGTACGGAGGATGGGACTCTGGGAGCGGCTGCCCTGTTTTGATTTTTAGGTCCAGTTCAGCTGTCAGTCTATCCACACAACAGAGAGACAAGCTGATGTCTGCAGAGGGCCCGGCAGACTGAGAACAAACACCTAGCTTTAAATATACATCTTTCTACTTCACTTATGAGTCATCCCGGGAAGACTTTGGTCCGTAAGGCTGGTGCCCAGCCTACTGGGGTCCCAATCTCAGTTGAAGAGCAGGACACGCTTTGGGGGCTGCATGAATTCAGAGCCCACTTATCGTCAGAAGAATCCCAGAAGAAAAAGAAATGAACATTTGTGCATTTTTTTCATGTACTGAAATTATCTTTTTTTTTTCTTTCTTTCTTTTTTTTTTTTTTCTGGAGAAACAGCACTCCCACACCTTAAGGGAGGGAGCCAGAGCCCGAGTGGTATGTAATGCAAATCCATTCTAAGAAGGTTGTGGGGGCCATCTGGTGTCCAATGCAGACAGGGCCGGCTGCGGGAGGACCCAGGACGACCGGGGACAGGGTGAGAGAGGGGTGAGCAGTAAAAAGTGGACTCGTTCTTGTCCACATCAACAAACAGCCCATCAGGAGGATGAAAGGGGAGGTGGGAATCACCTTCTGTTGTGGGAAGCAGATCAAAGCAGAAAAGATAATGTCTCCACAAGGAAAGGGTGAGCAGAAAGTGCTGTTGATGGAGGAGGGCTGGGGAAGTGCAGGCTCAGGCCCGGATGCCGACTGGGTGGGCTCCTTCAAAGGAAGAGTGGATCCTTGCAGGCGGGGTTCAGGCTTTGGACACACAAAGATGCCCACGCTTCCTGCGCCCCATCCCTCTGAAAACCTTAGTCCCCATCCCCGGCTTTCTCTGTGGAGCTGAAATAATTCATCAAATATTTGGAATGTGTAATTAAATATCTAATGCCAATTAGCAAATTACTAATGAAATAAGCAGGGGCTTTTATAGTTTATAGTTCGGCTCGAATTTTAATTCTAAGTGGTTATTGATTCTAAATAGAGCGGAATCTGAGTTACAAAACATTAGGTGTGAGGCTACGAAATGCAAAGTGAAAGCAGGTTGCAGGCTGTGGCTGGTGAATGCTGGCAGGCGCTAAGCCTCGTGGTGGCACGTGCGGGAAGCGAATGGGGGCCATGCCGTGTCATCTGTCCACCGTCGGTGGTGGAATCTGGGGAGACACGCAGAGGTTCACTGTGGAGGGCCCGGGGCCTGTGGTGCTTGCTTGTCACCAACGGGCTACATGGCACTGCCTATGATTACAGCCCAGGGAGACGTGTGACCTCCGGGCCCCACTCAGAGAGGCTCCAGGTGTGAGCCCGGATGGCTGCAATAGACAATGTTCTGAGGTTGCCTTGCTCTTTCAGGCTGGGAGGTGACAGCTGCAGTCCTGGGAATTTTTGTGTATGAGAGTAAATGGCAAAGAACTTTCACTTGACTATATAGGTCTGGACTGGGTGCCTGGTGTTCAGGGTTGCATGGTCACCTAGGGGGCACAGGGGTACCCTGGTACCTATCGGGTACAGGAGTATGTGGTTATCTATAAAGTGTGAGGGGGGCATAGTGAACTACGGAGAACAGGGCTTTATCTATGGGATACAGAGTACACGGGTGCTTCTGGGGGCCAAGATGCAAATGAATGTTCTAGAACGGTTGTTGAGAGAAGTGTAAGCCACTTAGGAAAACAACTTTTTTTTTTTCCAAGTTCCCTTTGCTTTTGTATGGCAAATAAAGGCTGATCACACACAGCTTTTAAGGATTGGAGCAGATTCTTTAAGGTATGTTCCTGACAGATTATTAGAGAAGCTAAAGTTCCTGGAAAGAATGAAAAATAATGCAATGTCACTTTTCTAAGAAATATTTCTCCACCTATCTTATTTCCGCCAGTCCATATTTGCTTTTCATTTTTATTTTTTTAAAGATTTATTTATGTATTTGTGAGCAAGAGAGAGAGAGAAAGAGTACACGTGCACGCACACAGTGGGGGAAGGGCAGCGGAAGAGAGAGAATTTCGAGCAGACTCCGCCCTGAGTGGAGAGTCGGACATGGGGCTCGATCCCACAACCTTGAGATGGAGATCATGACCTGAGCCAAAACCAAGAGTCAGACCTTTAACCCACGGCACCAGCCCCGTGTCCCCCCATTCCAGACTTAATAAGCTATGCTATCACCGTTACAAATAATAACCATCCCCGTCACGCTTAGTTAGGGGCTCTACGCAGACTCTCTTCCAGGAACTCCGTCCCCCACACCAGGTCACGTCACCTTTGCAAACAAACACGTGGGATATACACCGTCATCACCAACATCATCCTCATCCCCGCTCCCCAGACAAGGAAATCGAGGCTCAGAGACTTTCAACGACTTGACTGAGTTTGTGCAGATACTAAGTGCCAGAGTCAGGCTTAAACCCAAACACAGCTAATGCCAGCACTGTGCCATTTACCATCCTGTCACTTGCAGTCATCAGCGATCACTCAGAACAAACCAGCCAACAGCATGTGGAAAACCACGCCAGGCATTCCTACAGCCTCATTCATGGGCAGGATTTAGTCAGTATCAAGATAGCAAGTTGAGAGGTCCTATCCTGGGGTTCTTCCGAAGGCACAGAAATGCCGAAGGAAGCGGGTCGAAGGAGAAGCGGAGCCTGGCCCCACAGAAGGTCTGGCCCCGTGGCCCTCCAGCCCTCAGAGCCGGCCCTTCCTGATGAAGAAGGTGGGGTACATGCTCCTGCTCCCACCGGACCCAGGCCCGGAGCCGGCTGCCCTTCCGCAGCTCCGTGCAGCACCCAGGAGCAGGAGGGAAGATGTGCTACAAACAGCTCAGGAGTGATTTAAACACTCCTCCAGCTCAAAGGGGAATCTTGGATTTCATTAATTAATACATCAATAGAAGCCAATGGAGAAAAACATGTCTTGTTATCTGGCTTCTCAGATGCTAGACATGGGCTCATTAGCCTTAAGCATATCAGCCCGATAACACTATTTATTCCATACAGAATAATGATCTACTTTAGGGGACTACTGCAGTGAACCGAAAGGCCGAGTCCATCCATTACCGCCCCTCACCCGCACAGCCCGGCAGTATTGTGCCTCTGCCAGAGGAACGGCCGGCCCCTGGCCCCTGCGTCCTCACAACAGAGCCACAGAGGTGGGCATGTGTGACCTGCCCAAGGTCACACACCAACTAAGGAGGCAGAGCTGGGATCCCAATCTGAGTCAGACCAACGAGAGAATCCGAGTTACTTCCACGGTTCCGCGCAGAGACACGCAGAGCGAGACTCAGTGTGAACTCCTGCCCTGTAGAGAAGCGAAGCCAAGATCAGGAAAGGAAGAGGCAGGTGGTCAAGCCTCGTGTACTTATCACTGACCGTTGTCTAATAAGGATAAGCAAGTTAACAGATTGCACCATTGTTGTTATAAATTACATATTCTGTTTCATGACAGTGTCCTCGGAAGGGGCCATTAGAATTACAGTGCAGTCCTAAACCAGTCAGCCTTGTAAGCCAATATGCAAAAATAAGCATAATGCATTATTTGCTTAGGCTCACAGGAGGCTATTTGAGATGCTAAGGACCCCTGGTAGAGAAAGCAGGCATCAGTTAAATGATGACCCTATTAGTGGCAAGGGGCTCTAAACCACGCTGATTGGTGGCTGGGGGGTAGAGTTACTGCCCCATGTCCTCAGATCTGCAGCTCTGGAATGTGGTTAATGTGGGACCACAACTGCAAGGCAAGAGACCTCTAGGAAGATGTTTCCGTGTTGTTGGCGGATTCATCTGCTGCCCTTTCTGATCCTAGACACCCCCGAGAGCTGCTACCAATCCACCCAGCTTCACAGACCACAGGTCCAGCCAACCATCATGTGATCATGTTGATCAACCCCCCAGCATGCACTTAGTGATCTCTCCTCCTATCCTGGGGACCCCAAGGAGGCACAGGAAGCAGAATTCAAGAGCCTGGTCACTGGTCCGTCCAGCGCAGGGAGGCCGGGTTAGAACCCAGGCCACCGTGCACTCACGCCATGCCACTTGGATCAGAAAGAAAGAGGAGCTCAGAAGAGGAGAGCCCACTGAGGCCCCCAGGAGAAGGAAGGGGTCCAAGGTAAGGGGGGGGACAGCAGGGACCAGACAGAGCTTCCCAGGAGGCTGACTTTGGGGACACTGAATCGAGGACATGCAAAGAAATAAAGCTGATGGACCCGAGGAAGCAGGGACTGGGGACGGGGGTCTGAGTAGTTAGAGGAAGTCATGGACAGGGTTCAGCTGCCAGGAGCTGGGTGACAAGAAACCAAGCCCAGAGGAGCCACCATCGGCAAAATGGCCTCATTTACAAGGGAGGAAAAGACAGTCTAGAGACGGGGCTTGTTTCCACCTTGGTGCCAGTGAGTGGACCTGTTCAGTCCTGGGCAGGCCACCAGGAGTCGTCTTGGCGTCCCTGAGAGGGCTGTGTGCTGCCCAATTATAAAAACAAAAGCCCAAAGCAAAAACCCAAATACCACTTCACAGCCCAAGGAGCACGCCACGATGCTCAATCGCAAAGCCCGTGGCCACACCTGTCCACAGACAGAGGGCTCTTCCCTGGGTGCGTCAGCTGGGGCGTGGGGCGTGGCGGGGACCACTGGCCACCGGAGTCATTAAAAATAATATTTTTTCAAATTACTAAAATGCAGCAGTCCACATTCAAGGCCAACAGCTTGTAAAATTAGATTTCTAATAGATGAAGGGAGAGGAGACCCACGCCCATCAGAAACAGCAAAACAGAATTCAGGAAGGAGAGACAAGCGGAGGGGGCCCAGGAGGCACTCCCGGTGGCCGTCCGGCTGACGTGGACACAGCCACTCTGGGGATGACAGCTCCCAAATCCCACCAACCAGAAGGCACCGAGTCCGGTGAGGAGTGAGGGTCCCTGCTGCCCTCGCCTCGTTGGGCCCTTCTATTGCAGGGAAGTCGGGAGAGCCTGAGGCCAGATGTCTGGGGAAATCAGTGACATGACTGCTGTTTGTTCCTGGCTTTTGAGATGGCATTCCTTAAAAACCTTGATTTATTTCTCTGTCTCCTCCCAGAGACCCGGCTTCCACACAGGAGGGAGCCCTGGTAAATACCTATTCCAGAGAAGGCTCTTGAACTACATCTAAAGATTGCCCTGAGGAAGGAAGGGACAAGGTCAGTGTCCTCACTCCTGTGCCCAACCTGGCATCTCCTTGGGAGCCTAGGACACCAGACACAGCTGCTCCACCGAGACTCACGGACAGCAGGAGCTCAGTGAACACCTGTCCCAGCAGCGCACGCAGCAGGATTACCGAATCATCCGCAGGCCCGCACTGAGCACACGCTGTTGCCCCTGCAAGTGCACCTGCAGTCAAAGCCATGACTCCATTCCTGTGCGGACCGTGAGCCTCGCCCACCTCCGTGACCTATTCCTCGCATTGTTACACCCTTAAAAAACCAACCACTTAGCCCCTGTCCTGTTCCATCTGCAGGATTCTATTAGAGAAGTGACTCTTGAAGAAGATGGTGGTGCTGTTGGTTAAACATCCCACTCTTGGTTTCAGCTCAGGTCGTGATCTTGGGGTTGCGGGATCGAGCCCCGCCTCAGGTTCCACACTCAGTGTGGAGTCTGCTTAAGACTCTTTCTCCCTCTCGCTCATCCCTTCCATGCTCCTAAAACAAATAAATAAAAATCTAAAAAAAAAAAAGTAAAGAAAAGAAAAGAAAGAAGAGTTTGATTTCTTAGCATGCTGGGTGGGTCGCAGGTTTCCTGAGACAGGACCAGTATCTGTTATGTGCCGCCCGGAGGACAGGGTTTGCTCCCTGCTATCTGTGCAACTCGGTGTGTGTGGGGGGGAGGGGATGCTTCTTAATCAACACATTAGGGACACAGATTACCCCAACACCAGCTCCCTGCCAGACTGCCCTTATGTTCCGCTGACCTCAACATTGACCTCATCTTCCACTGCCAATTTCTCAAAGGAGCCCACTCGTCTTCCTGTCCCGTTACTGCCCAACTCGTCCCTGCCCACCCAGTGCAGCTGTGTGGCCCTATTACTCCGCTTCCTCGGTCCCACCCAGCAGGCTCCTGGGCAGCTGTGCTGCTCTCGAGCCTGAAGACACCCCCAGCTCTCTCCTCCCTGGCTCCGAGGCCCAGCTTCTCCCTATGTGGGTCCTCCTTCTCCATCTGCCCCCCACTGAGTCAGCCAAAGCAGCCTCTTTCCCCACTCCGCACCACGTGAGTGCCCTGGAATTCTCTTCCCTGCCCCATCCAATGGTCCAGCATCTCCGAGCAGACTCCGAATCTCCAAGGGCAGGGATGTCTTCTCACTCCTGTGTCCCTCCGAGGCAACACAGATGATGCACGCAATAGACGCTTGGTTCGTACACAGGGACTGAAGCCATTCAGGGGATGCAAAGTGACTGAGCGGGCCACAGAAAGGAAAAGCCATCTTCCTGCTGCAAATGATGACCCCTTTGCTTCCAGAAAGGACTACTCGGCACGCAGCTGCGGAGGTAGGGGCCCTGTGCTCGGAGCTCCCCTCCCACCAGGCTGCGGCAGAGTGGGCTTGGCTACACGAGTTTAGAATGTTCCCAAGACTCCTGCGGAGAGAGACTCCGTCCTGGCCCGGGTCTATTCTTAGCAGCGCTCACAGCCGGTCCCGGGAGAAGGCTGGCTGTTCCGCAGCGTCTGGCTTTCTCCGTCCAATCTTTGGTGGAGCCTTCTGTTTCCGCCTTCAGGTACATGATGCGTTCCTGTCCTCGTATCAAAATGGGTGGGGGGTGGGAAGGAGCCATCTGGAAGAGGCGCCGAATCCTCTCCTCGTTCGGCCCCGCTCTCCATATCCCCCTCGCCGTTATCTGGGCCTCTGGGTTATTTTTGCAAGACTCTGCTCCAAACACGCATGGTCTCACCGTGGTGTGGACGACACCTGTCCCTCTCCCTCCCTCCCTCATCCATGGCTACACGTTCCTTAGACTCCAGGTGGAAGCGCGCTCCGGGAACTGGGCTGAGAGCCCGTCCCCCAGTGTGGCCGCGCCTCCAGGACAGAGGCCTCGTGGCGGTCTCTCCACCTGAGTCTGCACTTCTGGAAGATCCCCCACAGCCTTCCCCCCCCGCCAGCCCAGTGTCAGAGCAGCCCAGGGAAGACTATGCGGTGTGCAGAGCTCATCTGCAGACCCCCGTCCTCTCTCCATCATCCCACGCACACGCCCATACCTTTGTGCTCATTCATTCCCTCAACATTCACAAGTATAGTTATTTAGCTCCTGTCTTGGTCTGGGTTCCCCCCAAAAGCAGACACTTGGTGAGACAAGAATGGTGCAGGTAGTTTATTTTAGGCAATGATCCCAGAAAACACAAATGAGGGGTGAGGACGGAAGGCAAGGATGGGAGAAATGCCAGACGGGTGCACGGATGGACAACTGGGGCTCGTCCTGTGGAGGGTCCGTCAGGGCTTTGGAGGATGCCAGTGCTGGGGCATTCATCCACTGACCCCCTTCTTTCCTTGAGCAAGGGTTGTCCCCGGGGGCATTAAGCCCCCAGCATTTCCGGGCTTCCCTGCCCTGGGGCATGTTCCCACGGTTCTTTAGGCAGGAAGCTGTCAGTGGCTGGGAAGTGTCCACAGCAGCTGCCGTGGGATTCAGCGCTGAGCTAAGGGGACATGGGACCGACCCTGAGAACAGAGCTACAGCCCCACGGTGTTCATTCTGCAGACACTGACTGGATGTCCCCTGGCACCAGTGGACGAGTCCGGGAACGAACCAGCCAGGGCTACTGCCCTCAGATGACCCAGGGCAGCGGTGGTGGAGGCGACCAGCCATGGTGCGCTGGGGTCAGTCCCAAACTCCTGTCCAGAGCCGTGTGCTTTGGGAGCATGGGCAGAAAATAGTTGTCCCAGAGGGGGACAGGGAAGGCTTAACGGAGGAGATGATACACTCCATGTATACCACTGGTGGACAGTAATCATCAACCATCTCAGAAGATTCCCTCTGTGGGCTCCAATTTTCATTTCCATTGGAAAGTCCTCCTGGAGTAGAGAATGATTTATTTCCTTACCCATCAGCAAACTTCTTTCAGTAACAGAATCTACCATTCGCCCTCCTGATCTACACGATCGTGAAACCTACTGGGAGAAGACTGGGAGAAGTATTGGATTCTCTTCCTTCAACCCGCCATCCTGTCTGTTGTTAGGCTTGGACCCTCCTGGCCTGCTCAATGGTCAAAGAACCCCACCCAGGAACCTTCGGATCTTTTCTTTGGGGCACACACCGACCCTTCCTCCTGGAACCTCCTCTCCCCCTCTCTCTCAGCCCCTCCCATCCAGATCCTCTTCTTTGTTCAAGGTCCGCCACCTCTCTCACCATGCTTTCCCTGGAAACGGTCGCTCTCTCTAATTTTCTGTTCCCACTGCTCCGATGCTCAACCACATTGATGCTGGTGTGCGTGATAGAATCACGGAGGGAGGAATTTCAGGTACAGATGGACAGGCCACCGAGGAGCCGTTGGTGCAAGGAAACTCGCCCCAGAACTCAGGAGAGTACATTGCATTATTCCTGCTTCTGGGTGCTTCTTGAGGTCACTAAGCAGGCGAGGGTCCCGAGAGCTCAAGTCTTGCTCAGCGCCGGACAGCCAACACCGAGCACCTGTGCTGGAACTAATGCATGATCATTACACATTGAGGGAATAAAAGCTTCTCTCCAGATAGGAGACAACTGGTCAACCTAACGCACCATCCCCATGCTTTGGCTGATCATAGGAGTCATCCTCACACATCCTGGAATCAATGAATTCTCTCTTCTGGCATTACAAACCTCTTCAGTTATTACAAAACCACACCAACAATCTTGAGACATCGCTCTATAAATAGGACTCCAATAGCCCTTAGATATCACAAGGGTGTTTATTTTCCACGTCTGAGGTCACAAAATCCTGAGTTTCGCCTCTCTTAAATTGGGTGTGTTGGGCACAGTGTTCTCGAAGATTGCTTCCTGCAGGAACATGCGATGAGTGTGACCGCAAAAGGTTTGTTGATGACCTGAACTGGAGCATCAGTCCCTCCGCCCAACATTTTCAAGGAAGACAAAATATTTTAAATGCCTGGTGCCAGAGAGCAGCATTGCTCACCCCCTTCGAGAAGAGCAGACAATGAATGGAAGGCAGGGTGCAGGTCAGGCCGTCGTCATTGCTAACAAATGCTCTCACACCACCCCATCTGTCCCCTGGCTCCTGGCTCTGCCTGGCCAGATGTGGAAACCTTCCACTCTTTCCTCAGGTTGCAAGGACCTAAGTGCTGGGGGAATTGGTCTTTGGAGAGGGGAATGATTCACGCCCCAGCAGAGCAGGCTCCCAGCCACCTGCTCCCACCACCCTCTGGGCCCTGGGGGCACAGAGGCATGACCTAGGGGGGCTCAAGTCTCCCTGGGCGGATCTATTACATGCATTAAAATAATTTACGCTCGGCCCTATAAAGCGTTTAATTCCTGGTGCCATCATCCATTCCAGAAGCGTTCCTCTTCATCGTGAATTATTTTTGATGTATTTATGTGGACCTCACTGAAAATCACCCCAGTCAGCAAACTGAGAAATGGAAAGGCATTAAGAAGAGGTGTTGACCCCAGGGTCACCGGCATGAGTGTGGCCAGGGTCACCAGGGCGGGCGAGGGAACTAGAGTGACTGCAGCAGAGGCTGACCAGGCTGCCTGGCTCTGTCCTTCCCACCCCACACCCTGGCACGGGCAAGGCACACATATTTCTCCCCATTAATGGTTGTGGGAATAATTGATGTGTGTCGCATTTCCATTTGCAAAAGCCTTCCCCATGATCTCATGTGTTGCTCACAGGAAGCCTTATGGCTGATGTTAGCAGCCCTCTTTATAGACGGGGAAACTGAGGCTCAGAGCGGTAAGGGCGTGGGCCGGGTTAGCAGGACTGGACTTGGATTCAAGTCTCCCAACTGGCACTTTCCACTCGACAGCTATGAGCCCTTCTGTGGAGTTTGAGGAGCTGGTCCATCATCCGATGAACCTGATGCAAGGAGGACCACACCCGGTTCTCAAGGACACTGATCCTCTGCCTTTGCATTAGTCCGTATTCTTCTTTGTTTTGGAGCCTCACTTCTGGAGCCCTCTGAGGGAACGTTTTTTTTATAACTAATGGAATATCCACAATACCCTGGTGATTTTCTCGAACATAATGGGGCTGGGAATTTTTATTTCTTTGATAAGTATTTCTTTGAGGTCTTACTCTGTACCAGGCATTGTTTGTCTCTGATCTCATGGAAATTATATTCCAGTAAGGAAGGCGGACTGTAAGCAGGTAAACCAAGGGGTAAACAAGGCATTTGGGGAGAGTAACTAACTACTGCCACAAGGAAGGTAGACATAGGATGATGGACTGTGATCACATGGATGCCATGATGACAGGAAGTTTCCCAGGAGGGACATCAGAATTGAAACCTAAGAAGGGGAAGGTGCTCAGGACGGAAAGGGCAAGAGGGAAGAGCAAGCGCAAAGGCCCAGAGGCAGGAACAGGTTTGGCCCCTGTAAGGTACAAAAAAAGCCATTCTGGCTACAGATAGGGGTGTTGAAGAAGAAGTGGAGGATGGAGTTAGAAAGACTAGCAAGTCAAATCATGGAGAGCCTTGAAGGCCATGGTAAGTGGTATGGATTTTATTCTAATGTAAGGGAAGCCATTAGAGGTTTTAAGCAATATGGTGACATGAACTGGTTTGTTGAACACAAAGCTGACAGAGCTTGGTGGTTCCTCAAAAACTTAAAACATAGAATTACCCAGTGACCCAGAAATACCACAGTAGGCGATAAGCCCCAAATAATTGAAACCAGGCCCTCAAATACTCATAGCGCTATCACTTGAGACAGCCAAGAGACAAAAGCAATTAACAGATGAATGGAAAAACAAACGTGGAATAAACATGCAGTGGAATATTATTCAGTCATAGAAAGGAACACCACACTGATGCCTGCTACGATGTGGATGAACTTCAACAAAACACCATGCCAAGTGGAAAAAGTCAGACGAAAAAGGTCACATATTGTGTGATTCCATTGTATGACATGTCCAGAACTGGTAAATCCATGCAGACAGAAAGCAGACCGGTGGTTGCCGAGTCTGAGAGAGGGGGAATAGAGCATGCCTGCTTAATGGGTAGGGTTTTCTTTCTTTTTTTTTTTTTTAAGATTTTATTTATTTATTTGACACAGAGAGAGAGATCAGATCACAAGTAGGCAGAGAGGCAGGCAGAGAGAGAGGAGGAAGTAGGCTCTCCGCTGAGCAGGGAGCCCGATGCGGGCCTCGATCCCAGGACGCTGGCATCATGACCTGAGCCGAAGGCAGAGGCTTTAACCCACTGAGCCACCCAGGTGCCCAATGGGTAGGGTTTTCTTTCAGGGTAAGGAACAAGTTTTGGAGCTGAACATAGTCAGCGGTTGCACAATATTGTAAAGGTGCTAAAAGCCTCCGAATTGTAGACTTAAAAATGGTTCATTTCATGTTATGTAAATTTCACCTGAAAAAAACACTTAAAATTTTTATTATTTCTGGACACGTGGATTTTCCATGTCATTCCAGATCCATGTCCAGGACCCTACACCTCTCCAGGGGCCCTATTCTGCTACCTCTAAACGCGGGTCTTCAAACACCACACTCCCCACCGCCTCCATCCGGGGCGCTCCTTTGATAAAGCTGGTGGCCACCGGCAGACACCCAGAGACTCCTCCCCGGAGAGCCTGCACCAAGGGGCTCTCGGACCGCTGCTCCAGAAGGGGTCCCCACCCCACCTGCCAACAAAGCCCCTGGTTTGTCTGACTCGGTGGCTGGGGTGAGGAGCGGGGGGCTGGACAAGGGACCCCTTCTGCTGTCCCCCCCCCGTGTCCCCGGCACCTGGGGCTCCCCCACCCCTCCGGCAGCACCCCCACTCCACCCCCAGTGCTGCTGGGCCCCAAATGCGGACAAGAGCAATGATCCGGGGAGGAAATGGGCAGTGATTTGGGAGGAAAATCGTGTTTAAGTGTCAATGATGTACAAGATAGGAGGCATCGATCCCTGTGCGCGGTCATGGGGTTCTGGAGGGGCGCCGCAGCATCCGCGCGCCCTCCGCAGCGCCTGACTCCACGCAGAGCTGCTCGGGGCGCATTTGTCCCCTTCCTGGACCGAAGACCAGCCCCTGCGGACTGGCGGGCTCAGAGCCCGGCCCGGAGGAGGGGGCGCTTTCCTCTCTGGGTCCCGCCGTCGGTTGCCCTCTCCGCGTGATCGCGGGGGGCACGGGGCTGGCTCTGAGGCCCTGCGCCTAGGAGACCCGCCCCCCCCCACCCTTGGCGACACGAAGGCCCCGGGCGCCCCCGCCTGGCGCCGCGCCCCGCTCCGTGCCCGCCGGGCTCACCGCTCCAGGCGCGCCTCCAACTGACCCTGTGGGCCGCCAAGCCCCCAGAGGAAGGCAACAAAAATTGAAAATGAAACCCTGCCCAGCGGAGAGCGTCCGCGTCGCGCTGGTTTGCTGTTTGCGGGTTCCTGATGCTCCCCCAGCTCGGGCAGGACAGAAGCGCGGTTGGGTGACGGTCCGGGTCTCCCCGCCCGCTCCCCCTGCACCCCTGGGGACAAGGCCCGGCAAGCCTGGGGCAGCCCCCCGGGACCCGCAGTTACTTTTATTGATTTTCCAGGGATCTGACAGCCAAAACTGGAGGCGTGGTGCGCAGGAGAAAGAGGCTAGGCTCTGCAGAAAATGCAGGGAAAACCAACCTCCCTCCCCAAACAAAGGAGCACACCCCACGCAGACATCCCTGGGCCGGTTTGGGATTCTTCCTGCCCTTGGAAAATCTCTTTCTTTGAAGTTGAACCTTTTGACCAAAGCCGTCGGTTTCTTCCAAGCCATTTGACTGAACCTGCCACCGAAGAATCACTTTGTAAACAAAGAAAAAGGCAGGGGCTGACCCAAGGTGTGATGAACAACTTGTGGGGGCTTCTGGTTTCACTTTCGCGGTGGGCATCCTTGATTTAAAAAAATGTGACCTCTAACCCTCAACTTTGCTCTCCCTCCCTCTCCCACAGGCTGCCTTTTCTGGGAGCAGCCAGGAGCTTGATACATTTTAGACAAATGGCAGCAGCCCACTTCCTGTCTGGCCCGCTTCTACCGGGGAAGCCAACCTCCACCTCGGGGGTGCAGGTACCTGGATTGATGGAGCCTCCTTCGCGCCCTCTTCCAGCCCAACTTCTCATAACCCAATGCATAAATAATCACATGTTTTATAAATAGCTGTGGACAAGAGGCTATAAAACAACGAAGATATATTTGTGCCTTTATGTCCTCGAAATATTTTCTAAAACGACTGTTTTATTTGGTGTGGGTTGAATGTGGGCGTGTGTATACATAACAATCCCCACCCAAAGTTTTCCCCTGCCCCCCTTCAGGTCAGACCAGCACTATAGTTAGCAAATTGATAAGGTTCCATGGGCAAGCTTTATTCGTTCTGACACGAGCCTATGACACTTTATAAAAAGAAGTAATCCAGAACAATCTCTAGGTAATTAACACCTAGATAAACAAACATAAATTTCTATCCTGCGTTTATTTGGACTACCACTCAAATATGCGTGAACCATGCTTTTTTAATTAAAAGATAAATCCATGTGACACTTAGCCTCAAACTTAATTATTCAGCATAGTATAATAAAAAATAGAGCCCATTAAATGTGTCTTGCACTGTATTTCTGTATTAACAGCAAAACAGTTGGGTCTGGGATCATTTAAATTTTCCCCCTCCTCTTTGCCTGTGGTTTCCCTGTTCACATAAGCCCTTCCTCTCCCTCCCGGCCTACCTCCCTCCCTCCCTCTCTCTCGGTCTCCCTCTTTTCTCTTAACACCAACAGGTGAAGAGATTAAAACTCCACACAAGCCCCTGCATGGAAAGCTCAGCTGGGCGACATTTTTAATAATGCATTACACTCCGAATTTTTTCCCTTCCCCATGGAAACATACCTCTAGTTCGGTGGAACGTGCCCAGCCCTTCTATCTTGAAAAGAAGATCACAATATTTAACACTAATTTCCTTGGGATCGTGCTTACAATACACCAAGTGAGGTTTTCATAATATACTGTTATGATACAGATGTTAAACAGAGAGGGGAAGTGTGCAAATCCCAAACTACAAGAGACGGCAGGGTTCGCTTTATGAAAGTTTCAGCACAATATACTAAGTACCTGGGCGCAGCTCAGTTGCTCCTGGCCTCGGGAAGAGAAAGTCACTGGTGAGCCGATCCCCCCACCCAGTCCGAAGTAGGAACAAACGTTGGGTCAGCCACTCGGCAAGAACGGATAAGATGATCACCATGTGCCCAGTGCCGTGTCACGTGCTGTGTGAGCCTCGTCACCTTGCATCTTTACAGCAAAGGGGCTGTGGTAGGGAAGGCCTGAACCCAAGCCTTGAGTAATCAAACCTCTGCTCTGAGCCCCTCGGCTCCCCCGAGGGGGCCTCACCCTGGCCTCCTGGGTTACCGGCAGCCAGAATGGGCTTCACCCTGGGTCGAGTCACTGGGTTTTGTCCAGGACAGGCCTGGCTTTGGCACTGGAAGTCCCCTGTCCTGGGAAAACCAGGATGTTTGTCATCCTACGTAGACTCCTCCAGCAAATGGTGCGGCTGCCAGCGTGGCCACACCGGCCCACAGAAGGATGAACTGGGGCCTTGCAAAGACCCTGAACTGGGTGTAGGAGACTCCCAGTGACTCCTTCCCAGGGAACTGAGGCCTCCGGGCGGGTGTGAGAGATAACTGGCCAGTTCTCTAGGATCCCGTAAATCTGTTGGAAGTTATTTGCATGCCTCTACATCAGCTCATCTTGGCTGTGGAATGCACTGCCTTTCAATGTTAAGTGGGTTCCTGCTGTTGTGGTTTTTAATGACAGTCCTTAGAACCTGGCAGTCCCTGGCTGGCTCGCTGCAGGGCTCTCCACATACACATACTATCTCATTTAACCGCACAAAGAGCCTGTTGTTGTAGATGTCGTTTTCCACTTTACAGATAAAGGAGCAGATGTGGGGGATTGGAGTGATCGGACAGGATCATACAGCTACCAACAGGGAGAGATCGGAGTTCAGAGCCCCATCCACGCCTGGCTGGGCATCTGCACGTGCTGTTCCTGGGCCCGGCACGCATGCGTTCATGTCTCAGGTCATTGTCACTGCTTGAAAGTCCTCCCTGACGTAGGAAATCCATGTCATCTTTGAATCTCCTCTTCCAGACATTCTATGTTTACTTGTGTGATTATCAGGCTGGAGTCTGTTTTCTCTTCGGACAGTGATCTGTGGGCGTGATCCCTGACCGACCAGCGTCTCTGTAGCCCGTGGCCTGATGCCCGGCACACAGGAGGTCCTCTGTAAACTTTACTGAACAAGTGAGTGGAATCGCATCGAACCCTAAAACCAATTCTTCTCTTGTTGCATCCCACACTATGCTCTCCTAGCTGCTCACTAATACTGTGAAAATGGCAAGAAAGTTAATACTGTGATTTTATTTTGATTTTTTTAATTTTTATTATTATTATTTTTTAATGAGGATACAGGAAAACAGAGAGCCTAAGACATTTCTCCAGGACTGTCTTGTCTGAAGGGGGTGGGTATGGAGGAATCCTGACCACCAGGGGGCCTTTCCCCAAATATAAGAGTTTAATGTACAGTGTTTTGTGGGTGTGAATCTTATCCTAAATTTAACTGTAACTTACTACACCACAATAGTGCAATTTAAAAATTGCACTAAGATTTACAAAACCTATATATGATCTTCCCTACTTTATGGCATTTAATTTAATCATTTTATAGATATGACCAATGAACTCAGAATAGTTACATCGTTCAAGATCAAGCAGCCAGTAAGTAGTATAGCTAGGGTTCAAATTTCAGTCTGCACACCCCCTATTTTGTAATCGTCTACAGTGTGCTAATCTGATGATCGTCTATGATTGTGGAGAGCTCAAAACATTTTGATGGAAATATATATTGATGTTTCTCAGAAAGGCCTTCTTCCAGTTTTATTTTTATTTTATAACAGCCTTATTGAGATATAATTCACATATCATAAAATTCAGCCTTTTAAAGTACAATTCAGTGGTTTTTAGTACATTCAGACTTGGGCAACCACCATTACTACCTAATTGTAGAACATTTTTATCACTCCAAAAAGAAACCTTGAACCTGGGCACGGTCACTCCCCATCCTCCCCTACCCCAACCCTGCAACCTGTCCTCTTGCCTATTCTGGACATTCTAGACATTTCCTGTAAGTGAGATCATATAATACCTGGCCTCTTTCCCTCAACAGGATGTTTTCGAAGATAGTCCATGTTTTCGTATGTATTGGTGCCTCATTCCTTTTTATGGCAGAATAATATTCCTTCTATGGATAAACCACATTTTGTTCAACTATTTATTATGCAGGCTTTGAAAACACGTTTTGAACCAACACGTAAAAACAGGTGTTCTGCGTCTCTGGAACAATCTGAAAACCTGATGCCACATTCCTCATGGAGATGACAAGCGGTGGCTGAGGGCACTGCCCCCAGACCCCTCCGTTCCTACTCTCCTCGCCTCGCCTGGTCCCTGGAGGCACTTCGGTTTGGGATCCGTCACGTATGTGGCGTTGTCACCTTCCCTCCCTGACGGGATCCCTTCCCGACCCCTCCCTGTAACCTCGAGACTCACCTTTGCTCTTTGTAGCAACTGACAGGACTGCTCGAAACTCCATTCCAAGCCGCCTGCTCCCAGCCAGAGACACCAGTAGTCTGGCATCCTGAAAGAAACATGGGGATTTACAAACTCCTATACAATGTGGGTGGATGCTTTTACTTGCAACATTTCCTTGGCCCTCCACACAAGCTGCGGGCTGCACTGTGCAAGCCTGGTTTTGAAACCAAACCAACAGAAACAAAAAAAACAAATCAAAAAGCAACTGTGCACCTCAAGTGTGGGGAACACACTTCAAACCGTCTCAGATCAATGTCAGAGGGCTGCTTTATCAGTAGCCCTGATACCCTCGACTTCATTGTTCTCTGTCCTTTTCCTTTCCTTCCAGAGGAAGAATCCAGATTATCCTCTGTGAAAGACTTCTTGCATTTAATGATTTTTTAAACAACTTTCTACCAGTAAAGGGAAATAATAGATCCCAATGCTTTCGGTATCTTAGATAATTGCTATAATTGGAGGAGCAGGCTTCCAGAGGTTTTACCTTCCTGAAACCGATGTCCGCAGCCTTTGAAGAAACACAGCTCACACATGCACGTGGGTGTGCGCACACATTCACGTACACACTCACGTTGTTTCAACTGCACAGAGATATTCAGGGGCTTGAAAAAGCACAGGCTGTGGGGATGGTTCCCCCCGCCCCCCAGAATACTGCAGAGCTTTTATTAATAAGTGGGGTTTGACCAAGCCTTACCGAAGTCTGGTGAAGCTTGAAAAATATGTTTCACTCTTCCTAATAAACATAAGTGAATAGGAAAAGATTTTTTTTTTCCAGAGGTAGAGGTTTTATTGCGTAAAACACTGGATAAAACTGGACTGCTTCAAAGACATTTTATTCTAACAGCAGAAAGAAAACAGTCATTGCTGAAAAAACAACTTTTAATACTTTCTATACCAGAATAAAGTTCTGTCAACTGATGTATTATAATAATAAATAATGACCAAGAATAAACTTTAAATACAAAGTTTTCTACTTGTTACAAGCATAGCAACAAAATCCTCTACTCTATTGATCTCAGATTTCCTCCAAGATAGATTTTTTTTCTTTGTGTAGGAATGTAGACAGTATTATGACCAGCATCACAGACTACAGAAGTTACAGGGGAAAAAACTTGACATGTTTAGATAGGAGGACCTGGAGACATTCAGAAACTGACACTGCGTATCACTGCGGCTGTCACTTGTTTGTATTACAAGTTACAAATGTTCTGGAAAGAAGGCTTGTGTCAGAGGGGGAAAGAAGGACGGTAGCACTGGACAAAATGGAATCAACACACACGCCACAAAGAAGAGGGGATGTTCCCAGTGTCACAAACAGAATTATTGCCTGTCGCATCTGAAGATGCTCAGAAGACACAAAAAGAATACCAAAAGAGCTCCCAAAGTGCTAGAAATGGAATGTGGCTCTCATTTTTTTTTCACTTTTTTTTTCCTCTTGTTTTTTTTTTCTTTTTACGTTTTTTTCTTCTTTTTTTGTTTTTTTGTTTTTTTAATATTTTTCTTTGCTAAGATACCAAAGGCGGGGCAAACACACAGAAAGCAAGCGACTGGCACAGTCACCAAACACAGTAGTGCAGTTAAAATCCTAAAGCTCACTACAGTCAGAAAGTTTTCAGTAACATTTCAGTCCTTCCTCTAGGATCATAGAAACAGTTGCATTAAGTTGATAAACTCGATTTAAGTAAGGCAGTGAGAACTAGTCTAGAAAAAACGAGAAAGCGGCTTGCTCTTTGCCAGATGGGTCCACGCTGCACAGCGACCTCATTTGCACTGAAACCTTGGGTGGGTGACGCCCTCTGGACCGCATATGCAAACCCGATCCCTTATTAGTCTGAGATACCTTCTGGTCTCAGGATAGCGCTAAGCATTTTATTTACATTGATTGCAGTTTAGAATTTTTGTAAACTGCTGTAGGCAGAGCTGAAGTTTTTAAGGCCCTGGGGTTTTATTCTGTGCTCCCAGCCTGCAAGGAAATATTGACTTTTTTTTTTTTTAAGTCTGAATGATTTCATTTTAGAAGAAGTTAATACTTCAATACGTCTCTACCGTCACAAGCAACAGCACCAATTTCGTGTCACTCAAAGGAAGTATGTTAAGAGGCTGAACTTGTACACCATTCTAGCAGATTCAAGAATAAACCCTTGACTAGTCTTCTTCGTTTTTTGTTTTGTTTGTTGTTGTTGTTGTTTTTTCTTTAAATGAGTTAAGTGTTTCATTATTGGCCCTCAAAATCTCCCTCTGGGTGGTGCAGAACTCAATAAATTTGGAGTATCCAATCAGTAAAAAATCTAAAATCTACAAAAATATAGAACACATTTGTTTTACAAAAACAGACATTTTAACTCAAACAGTTTTCTTCATTAGCGATAGAGAGCAGGATGTTTAGATTTGTATTTTTAATACAAGCTATTTCATAAGAGCTTGTCGGAGAAGAAAATCTTGCTTCATGTTCGTGATACTTATAAAAAGGAACACATGAAACAAAGCAGATAATAAGGACCAGAGCAGCCTTCATTCAAGTAAAATTTTAAAAACCATAATAAAAAACCCATCTTTCTATTATGACATGGATTTCCATTTCTCACCAGCACCTTCTGTGGGTAGGGTGGGCTAGTTTTCCTCAACAACATTTTATATCATGTACCCCTAATCTAATTTTTTTTAGTAGCAACTTCTTTTTCGAAAAAAAAAAAAAAGACAACGGAGGAAAAAAAACCATTTCCCTCAATACTGCAATTTGATCTAAAAAAAAAATAAGGAATTACTCATCAAACCTGCAATGGGCATCTGTCTGCAGATAATTCCTGACCATGGATTCATTTGGCTGTGTGTTTTTTTTCAAATGCACGTGTAAAATGGCAATGCTCTGCAGCCCCGGGCAGCAGCCGTGGCGCGGGCGGCGGCGGGCTAGGATTTCTCCACGAGTGCAGTTGGGACACCACGTGAATTGATTTTCTCTGCAGTGACCGCTCCAGCCTGACTGGCACCGCGGCTGCCTCTCAGCACATCTCATTAGGGGTGGGGGGCAGATGGCAGCAGCTGGTGGCAGATTATAGAGGTGTTTTCAACAATGAAAACACAGCCCCTGCATCTTCAAGGCAACACTAAATCATTTAGATGGTATCATTTTTCAGTTAAGAGCATGATTGGGGGACAAAGACGACTTAAGAGTTGGAAGGGCCCCAGCTTTCTCCAGCTTGGAGGACACCAAGCCTTTCGGAAATCACTTGTCTTCCACCTGCATTGTTGAGAAGTACTTGTTGCCGGGTAACAGTTTAGCAGCCATTTTCAAGGGCTGGGGATTTTTTTTGTGGTTTTTAAAATTTTTTTTTTTATTTGTGGCTTTTTTTGTGGTTTTTTTTTTAATATATATATATAGATATCTTTTTAAATTTTTTAAATGTTCTATACACTAGTGGGGGGGTCGTACATGATTTCTTTTTTTCCCCTTGGAATGCAGTTAGCAAACTCTTTTACCAGATGCATAATCTTAAAACTGTGTAAAATAATATTGCAATATACAGGTCAGTTTCCTCAGTTACGCTCCTCCTGGGCTTTGCAGCCCTCTTCAGTGAGCTCTGCTGAGCTCCCCGCCTTGACAGCTGTGGGGTCTTCGAAATTCCCAGAAGCCTCCGAGTCGACTCTGGAGCGCTTGAACCGGCGGTCGGGATACTGACTGTTGTCAAAAGGCATACGATGGACGCAGAGGACGTGGGTCTTCAGGTTCCCCTTCTGAGAGGCACTGTAGGGACAGTATCGGCACTGAAAAGGCCTGTGACCTGCGGACACAAAGAGTGGCTGGTCAGCTCTGCTGCTTGCCCCCCACCCCCGCCCCCACGGCTCAGAGGACATTATTGTTACTACCAATAATAGTATCAATATCATGATTGCGCTTCCCTGGCAAAACTCCAATTAGCAAAGGGCAGAAAAGTAGCCAAAATATTTGGACGAACTGTAGGTTACTTGGAGAAATAATAAGTTAGCAACTAATAATAGTTACCAACCAATAATTCCTCGGCTGGGAACGTGTAAGATTTTCCATCCTGGGGAGAGTTTTAATGCAGGCTTTCCGGGTAACTGAAGACAATGTTCCCAACACCTACATCTTTTTCTATAAAACGTTAGATAGCCAGAATTTTGGCTTCGCAGGCCAAGACACAAAATCAAAGGTAGTATGTAGGCACTTCTATGACAAGAGAAGAAATAAATTTCCAATGTTTCATTGAAGAAATTCAAAACCTTTTTCTCTAGACGCTGAAATTTGAATTTCATATGATTTTCCTGAGAGATGAAATAGTTATTCTTCCTTGTCCACCCTTCCCCACCATTTAAACTTTAAAAACCATTCTCAGCTACCAGACTGTACGAAAACAAGAGAGGGATTTGGCCCCCGGACCGTGCTTTGCTGATCCCAGTTCTACACCCCAAAAAAGCCATACATCCCTCCCCCCGGGATCCTGACTCAGGTCTCACCACTAAGCCAGTTCACTTTCTTATCCCCCCATCAGCTCTTTACAGAGAAGCAACCAGAGCATGACACGCAGGAGAGGGAGTGTGTGTTTGCAGTGGGCAGAGAGAACCGCGTACCCCCAGCCTCGTTCCGGGGCGGAGCTGGAAGTCTAAGCTCTTGGAATTTCCAGAACCTCAGTGTTTCAAGAGGAGACAGTAAAAGATGTCTGGCGGGAACCAAAATCTCCAAACGGCCAAGGTCAGTACGGTCTTAAAGAAGTTTAGGTTTTGAATAGTAACCCTTGAGCTCAACTTTTTCCAGACATGCTCTCGATCAGAGCAGAAGGCAGATTCTTGTGGAGATCGACCCAGTCCTCCGTGCTTGAGGGCTCTGCTCTGCTGCCCAGCAGACGTGCACACGTCTCTGCCACCTTGAGCAACCAGGAAAGCACGTGGCTTCGGAAGTCCTACTGGAACAACTGCATCCCCCCCGATGCTCGGAAGCCGTTGACGTGCCATTCCTGGAAGCCCGTCCCTCCTGTCCCACCCAGCGCCCAGAGGGGTCAGGGCTCAGGGCTGGGTTTCATTTGCCCAGAAAAACAAACAAGTAAATACATGGGCCCAAGCATTCACACTAGGAAACACCCAAACATCGTATTCAGCGCTTTTTCTAGAAAAGTCTTAGCAGAAGTCCTGTGTATCTACTTAGCAAAACAGTCTTGTTCCTGCGACACTGGAGGCCGACCAAACATGTGGAGCTGAAGCTCACTTTCACTTCATATGGCGCCCAGCGCTTGAGTCTTCCTTCTTTTTTAGTGGGGTTGTGGAGTGAGCGCTCTCTTTCTTCCCTCCCGGCCAACCGATCTGCAAGGATGAGTCCCGCCTACCTTTTGAAGCTTCCTCTGTCCCATCCCGGCTCAGAGGCTGGTCCAGTGTGTCCCAACTCTTGCCCAGATTGTGAACCTGGCAGCCCGCAGGAGGGTCTTGAGCTTCCTGCCTGTCCCACCTGCGGCCCAGTCACCCCCCGCCCCCCCCCCGCCCCCGGAATACCAGAGCGGGCTCCAAACGCAGGAACTTAGTTGTGATTTCCTTGCCTTGAGGCTCGGTTGGCCACCAACCGTCTCAGAAATCACTGGGACCTTCAAGTCCAGTCCCAGTCACCCCTCCAGTCTCTTCTGGAGGCTTCCCCCTCTGTCCACACCCAACCAAACCACGGGTGGTCTCTGCAAGGGGGCTTCATTCCACAGGGTCTCCACGCGCTTGCTTGTGTGACCCTCTCCCTGAAGTACCATTTTCATTCTGTCTCTTCTGTCTGGGCTCTGCCCATCTGGGGTGCCGCTTCTGTGGGCCACTGTGTANCCCCCCCCCCCCCCCCCGATGGGCTGTGGGCTTCTGGCAGGAAACAGAGCCATCTAAATATCCTTGGTGCCAAGCCCTACTACCTAGCACAGAGCAAGCAGGCACGAACTGTTTGTGGAATTGAATCATTATCTTATTCCTTCACCTTGCCTTTTTTTGAAGGTATTATAAATTTTTGGATAGAGTTTCCGCATCTTTTATTTCCATTGTTGCGTCTAGCACAAGGCTGAATTTGATCAACTTTCCCACTTGCCAAAAGCCAATTTGCAAATCTGTGGACTTTGGAGTGAAGAATAAACGAAACCCAAGAAAAGTACACTTGGCTGTTGTCCCTTCTGCAGAGTCTACGGCAGCAGGAACACCGCCACTCAGCAGGAGCAGCCGGGACCTGTCAGGTGAGCGAAAGATGCACCAGCGTCACTCCCCGCCTGCCTTCCTGCTACCTGGTACCACACTTTCGACTGGGTCCCCTTGCCCACAGATGACAGGGAAGGCCATGCGCTGGTGGGGAAGGAGAACCGAGCATCCTACTTCTACTGTGGATTTAGGAGTTTTACAAAGAATGTAAGTGGCCTTATTCTTCATCACGTCGGAGTTAGGGCATAGACAAAAGGGAAGAATCCTGGTGCTAGTGAGGAGCAGTAGGACAGGAACAACCATTCTTTCCACTGTAAGAGTGAATCTAAGTCCGTCCTGAGCGGGGAATCCCAGAGTCCCAAGACTCAATCACCCAACTCAAGAGATTGTTCACCCCTGTAGATACAAAACTACTGGCCTGGGGTTCAGTGAGAGAAGATTCTGGATGCCTGCTGGAGCAGCTGTTGAGAAAAGATGGCCCAAATTTGTAGCTAGCAGCAGACGAACTAATTGAGGATCATCCAAAGAACCTGAGAAGAACTGAGACACCAACCAGTTCTCAGAAAGCCTACAAAATGTTTTGAAGGTTTCTAGAGATATCTTCTCAGGAATAGACTCCATCTTCTGGCTTGCCACCATGGGCAGCAATGTGACCTCTCACTATGCTGATTACCGTGGTTCACCAATTTATGCATCATAGGGCAATAAGTCACCCACGGACACTGTCACCACGGTCTGACAAGTCTCTGGAGTTAAGAACTCTGAATAATAAATAAATGAAAATAAAAAAATAAAACCAGAACTCTTGGTACCATGATCCAAAGAGTCTAGCCCAAGTATGGGGCAAGATGACCGAACGTGATCTTGTTTAATAAATCCTCAGGTGCCCAGAATTCAAAGTGGTTCTTCTGTTCTTCCCTGTTCTTGCCCGGCTGTCAAGGTTGTCTATTATATTGCCTATTATCATTACGAATAATACATTTCTGTGTGAATTCTGTGCTACAGTCTTTGGAAGCTGCCCTCTCTGCAGATTGTACCACAGGGAAGCCATGAGACACGCGTCTTGGCAAGCCCAGTGGAGAACCTCGAATATCACCTTTATTCACAATAAAAGCCTTTGTGAATGGCCAACTTAGCATGACAGCACCGAGTGTATTTTTCCCACCAACCGATTTTCAAATACTCGTCATGATGTTAACCTATGGCTGTCTCTGAGTCTCTAGGTCAGGCATAGTTGGATACATGAGTGATCAAAACATAAGCACAGAATTCGTTTGCGTTTTAACTTAGGTGAGAAGGAAATGTGTGTGTAAACATATAGAACACTGCGTGTGTACATTTGTAGGAGGAAGTCTGTACAATATTGGAATCATAATCAATCCCGATCTTGCAATATACTCTGTAGACAGAAGCGTTGTGTGTCATGATGGTAGTACCTGCCAATCGCGAACACCTGAGGTCCCTCCAGAGTCCTTTACATATAGTTTTGTATGTTATCCTCATACTGGAGGTTTATGGCAAGATGAGCAAGTTAAGATACAGTGAATCTGGATGGTTTGAATTTACAACAAATTTCCACCACCTATAAAGTGCTCAGACACCCACATTCTATGAAATCTTTACAAGAACCACGATTGCCATGTGTGTTAATAGGTATACACACACATGCGTGCGTGCAACACACATACACACACACCCACCCTTCTGAGTGGCTTGCTGAAAGGTCCAGAGAAGGCAGCCTGTTCTCCCCAGGATCAAATTTCAGTGAAAGGGCTGTCCTTTGGTGATGGGACTATTTACTCCCAAACAGAAAGCTATTGTTACGCAAAGTACTTTTGAAACCCGATCTGTCTCTGAGTCCAACTAAACCTGGATGAAGCTGTTCAGATTTCTCTGTGATATTTGTACACTTGAAGCCCCGGGCACCGGGACAAAAGCAGTGATGTCGAGGTCTGTTAGCTTTTGATCAGAGACCATGAGCAAGGGCTTCAGAACAAAACCTCGAATCTGAGAACTCCCAGGAATAGTTCGTTTTGGTGTTGAAATATTTGTGACCCAGTAGGGACCCACCTGCAGGTAGAAGCAGCAGGAGGGGCCCACGGAAGTCCGCTGCGAGCATCCGCGCTCCCGCCCGGGGTGGACGAGGGGCTTGTGGGACATCCGACCTCCTGGTGGAGGCCACTCGTCTGGTTCCCGGAGGAGAAACTGATGCAGCCCTCAGGGTGACAGAGTTCACGCCTTGGTGAGCTTTGAACTCTGCAAACTTCCACCCACCCCCTTTGAGAGGGGTGACAACCAGCCATCCACCTTGGTGGCCTGGAGATAGTCGATGATGGGCCTGGGTCTGCAGGGGGCCGTGAAGACGCTGAGGTTCATCAACTTCTAAGACAGAAGAAGCTGCCCATTAGCAACCAGCATGGAGACAGCGGCCTCTGTCCAGGGTAGTTTCACTGAGAAGCACCGCACGTCCCGGTGGCCTTCGGCTGAGAGGAAGACGGGGAGCTCTCCTGGCATGTTTGCTTTGCCCTCGGGTGTCTTCCTGCCACGCACCAGGCAGCGTGAGTTTGACCAGGAGCTTGGGTTCAAAGCATAGCTTCGTCCCTTGAGAGGCCGGGAGGCTACTTAACCCAAACTTGAGTTTCCTCTGTGTCTGGCCTTGAGTGAGGCATGGGATCTCTCGGGGCTTCCGTTGCCATGCCTTGAAAACGGAGGCGGGGGAGGGGAACACGAGTACCCCCGCCCCCATAGGATGTTGTGAGCATGGGAGGGAATCGTGTGTCTTCTGGAAAGAATCCAGGGCTATAGAAATGTCAGCTGTCTGTCACTGTCATGCTTACTGTTCTCATTGTTGTCATCTGGCAGCCTGTCTAAGCGGGGTCAGGGGCCTCTAAGCTCTGTTCTCCATCAACGTACTGATTCGGCAGGTGCTCTCTGCCTCGGCGGCCCTTCAGTGAAAGCTTACGACATTGTCTATCCTCGGGGGTTTGCCCTTGAACAGGAGCTTTGGGTAACTGGACGACCTTCAGAGTGCAAAAGAACAAGTTGTTCACCACGGCATTTCGCTTGGAGGAAGTTCAGCGAATGGAGGTGAGGCTGGGCTTCGGGTCAGCTGGCATGCCGGAAACATCTCCCATCTGGAGGATCCTGGTCTAGTCAAGAGCTAGACCAGACACACTGCTTCGAGACAGTGTAGGTTGTGATAGAGTAGAGGTGACTGGGGGGGTTCTAAGAGTTCGACCCAGAGGAAGGTGAGCCCCCCTAGGTCTTTCCATGGTCTTCACCTTCAAATCCCCCCAGAATTTGCTGCCTTCTGCATACAGGACTCTCTCTGTTCCCTAAATGCTTCATCTTCTTCCCTGCCACAGGAACTTTGCTCCATCCTTTCTTGTTCCCTAACCCGGAATGCTCTCTGCCCCTACTTCATCTAATCACTGTGGTTGTCACCTCTAGCACACCTGCCTCTGCTTCAAGGAGGAGGCCCTGTGACCCCAGACTCACGATGATGGTGGTGAAGGCCATCAGGGCAAAATCTGCAGAGAGCTTCCAACAACAGTAGCTGAACAAAGAAATAATTACGTCTATCTTCTCCACTAGACAGGTGGCTCTGGGTGCAGGGGCCGTGGGGTTTTGCTTTTTGAGTTTTTTGATTATTGCTGTATCTCACCATCTAGTACAATACTTGGCACATCACAGATATTCAGCAAGTATTTTTTAAGTAAAGGAAGGGATGGATGGGTGGATGAAGGAAGGAAGGAAAGAGAGAAGGAAGGAAGGGAGGAAGGAAGGAAGGGGAGACAGAGAAAGAAAGAAAGAAAGAAAGAAAGAAAGAAAGAAAGAAAGAAAGGGAAGGAAGGAAGGGAGGGAGGGAGGAAGGGAGAGAAAGAGGAAGAAAGAAAGAAAGAAAGAAAAAGAAAGAAAGAAAAAGGAAGGAAGGAAGGGAGGGAGGGAGGGAGAGAAAGAGGAAGAAAGAAAGAAAGAAAGAAACAAAGAAAGAAAGAAAGAAACAAAGAAAAAGAAAGAAAAAGAAAGAAAGGGGTAGGGAANAAAGAAAGAAAGAAAGAGAAAGAAAAAGAAAGAAAGGGGTAGGGAAGGAAGAAAACAAGGAAGGAAGGAAGGAAGGAAGGGAGGGAGGGAGGGAGAGAAAGGAAGGAAGGAAGGAAGGAAGGAAGGAAGGAAGGAAGGAAAGGAAGGGAGGGAGGAAGGAAGGGAGGGAGGCAGGCAGGCAGGAGGAGGGGAAGGGAGACAAGCACCCCTCCAGAGGGACAGACCTGACCGTAGGCGCAGGGATAGGGACCCTGGGACCGGTGCAGGGGCCTGGGAGCAGGTCGCAGTGACGGACGTGAAGCCCAGTGAGCGAGCCAGGCGGGGGCCAGGCTCAGGACCCCCTGCGGGGCTTGGCCCTCCTTCCGCGGGAGAAGGGAAGTGGGGAGGCCTTCCCAACCCTGCAGGAAGGTGGCTGACTGAGCGCAGCCCGGATCCCTGCCTGCATCCGGGGCCCTGGGCCAGATGGGCACCCCCACCGCCCACCCCACCGCCCTCCCTCTCTCTACCTCTCACTTTGAGACCATCAACATTTCCCATCACTGCCATGTGAAAAGTAAGTACATCATACGTTAATTTGTATTGTCACTGCGCCGTAGAGCCGTGGTAAAGAGCACATTCATTTTTAATCCACTATGAATAATATATAAATATGTATACAGTGTGGAGGGTCAAGAGGAGTAAGGAGAAAGCAAGTCGTACATTGTTTATAACAAAAGTGGGGAAATGAGATATTTTTCTTACTTGCTACGATGGAAATATCTGCTCTTTCTCTGTACCTAAGGGGGAGAGGGAAATGCCTCCCCTTGGGGGCCGTCCATTAATTACAGCTCCGCACTGGTGGGCAGAGACGGGGCTGCATCCACCGGGCCTCCAGACTTTCCAAACTGATAGTTTCTCTTCCGGCGCGGGATGGCAGATAGGAGGGGGAGGGGGAGTCCGTGCGAGCCTCCGGCGTTTGGTCTTAGGGCAAGTCATCGGGGCACAGGTCTAGGAATCGTGTCCATTGTCCTCACGGTCGCCAGTAGGGAGGCGTGCTACAGAGACGTCTTCCCATTTTACAGATAGGATCATCAGGCTCAGGAAGAGTAAATAGTTTTCCAAAGTCAGGACTACGCCGCCAGCTGGTTTCTGACCAGGAATCGACCACAGGGCTCTCTCTCAACAGACTCGCCTCTGCTCCCTCCTGCCACTCCCTGCCGAGCACTCATGGAAGATTCTCCACACAGGGCTCTCTTCAATCAGGAACCACGATGCTCTAGGAGAAACTCTGAACACCCCGGAAGGGCGTGCACTATGACGTGTCTGTGATATCGCACACGTCACACGCCACCCCCCCTTAGGGACAACAGGCACCACTGTGGCCTCGAGATACCCGCTGAAGCCAGACATTGAACACATGGCTGTCACCAAGCCACAGGACTCCAAGCTTCCATCCATCAGGCAACTCCTGGAACCCGGGCCACTTCCACGAGCACACATTGAGTACCTACTGCATGCATTACCCTGAGCAGATCGCCATGGGAACCACACAGGTCTTGCGGCGCCACGAGGATAGGAAGGACACCTGCTCGGCATGACCGACACCATGCCTGAGTGGCCACACGACCTAGTGGACACCCAGTCCACAGGGAGGAGGAAGAGGCCAGGAGTTTATGAGGTGAGTGCGTCCAGCTGCTTTGAGCCAGGCTCGAATTTCCAGTCAAAAAGATGGCGCAGCGGACAGGCCCTGAAAGAGTCCTGGGAAAGGAAGAACATTCTTGAGGAAGCGCACATGAGCTGTTTGGCCAGAGGGAGGGTCTACATATGGTAACAGAGGCGCCGTTCTGGACATCCACAAATGGGGAGAGGCAGTCCCCCGAATCATGGTACATGGTCAGCCCAAGGAAGAGGGGCATGTGTGTCAGCGGCAGGGAGTGGGGTCCCTGGGCCCAGGTAGAGACAGAGATGCGGGCCACCCCCCCTGCGTCCTCCTACTGCAGAGCCCCCTCTCACACCAGGCCAGACTTCCGGATCGACCACACAGGGCCCTTCTCTCGTCCATGGACATAAATGGGAAAAGATGGCATGCGGGTAAATGAAGAGGAAGGCTGCGGCCAGAACTTCTAGATCAGCCCGGGCCACCCCCCTCTGCCCCTGGGTGGGCGCTGACCCTGGGAAAGCCGCCCGCAGCAAGCCCATGGCTGCCTCACCTGGAGATACCCCCGTTGTCCTTTCTGAACTCGCTTCTTCGGAGCACAGGATTACGGGGTATTTGTCAGATCCCAGGAGGGTCTCCCACCTCCATGGAACTGTCTTCTAGAGGGGACCAGCTGGTGGAGTGGAGAGGAGTCGCCCTCAGGGGCAGCTCCCACGCATAGGGACTGGAGGCTTGGGAGGCGCCACCTCTGAGGGGTACCAAGAGGGACCCTGAGCACTGCCGCCCCTCCTGGTGCACCCCAACTGGAGAGCCCTTTGCATTCCTTCAGACTAAGGACACTGGCAGGATGCAGGCTGGTTGTCAAGGCAATGGCCCCACCCATAGCCTGTTGCGTGCGTTAGAGACGCGGCCCCTGGAAGTGGACCTGCCGACCTGGGAGGGCTCCAGGCCGGGTGGCGGGAGTGGGGGGAAGGCAGCGGCATGCTCTCTGCTGGGGCAGGTCTCAGGACGGTGGCCTGGCCTCCATCCGGCCCTCGCCTGCTGCTCTCCCTGAGTGTCCGCGGCTGTCCCTGAAGCTGCCGGCTGGAAGGGCTCCTGCCCAGGACCGTGGCCATCCTTCCAGGTTAACAGGCTCAGCAGAGGCGATGCGATGGATAAAAATACACACACACATACTAAGCCAACAGAAAGAGCTACTGTCTCAGTTGCACACATTATATACATATATATATATAATTTCATACACACACACACACACACACACACACACACACATACATATATATATATATATATATATATATATATATATATATATATATAAAATTTCCCTAATTCCAAATAGGCAAGAATGATTCTAATCAGGTACATAATTTATGTTTTCAGTTTTCAAAAAAATATTCATCCATCTAATCAAAGATGCTAAAACACTTTGGAATATCCTTAGTATAAATAATTTCGGGTTTCAAATTTCCTGTGATTCGGGTTTTAATTTAAAACACTACCAGAAAGTATTTCACTATTTTAAAAGCAAATTTTGATCCACGTGGCCATACCGTGGAGACGTCCTTCAGTGTGAACTAGTGGTTAGTTCAATATCTCTTACACAGATCTGAGTATATGCAGGGTTAGTGGACGCACTTAGTGTTTCCTTGTTCTGTCCCCTGAGCGCGCCTAGAACCCGTGACATCCAGGGGCAGCAAGCACATTTAGCACCCGGACTTGATTTTTAGTACCATTCTCAACAAAAGGAACCCAGGCTGGTGTGGAAATGGCTGATTCTAAGGCTGGAACAGGAAGTAGAGAAGACGGTCCTGGGAGCCTCTTTTTGCCGGAAAGTTAAGGAATTGCTCGTGTCAAAGTGGCAGGGAGCCAAGTGAAAGGGGCCCCAATGGCCAGAGCTGGAACAATTTTAGCAACATAGTGAGTGACATAGTATCAGATTAAAACCCGAAGTATCAAGAAGCACCCACAAGTCGCATTGACGTAACTAAATGATTGAATCTCTAAGTACATGGAGAAGAACAGAGAAATGCCCCATGCATTCATTCCACTGGCTTTTTGGAAGTCTCCCCTTAGGAGGTGGACTATAATTCCTGCTCCTTCACGTGGGTTGTGTGGTGACTTCCTTCCCCGGGAAGCTCCCAGGAAGAGCACAGTGTAGAGAGGGAAAGAGACCCACTTCCCAGGGCAGACATCTGACAAACAGAACCTTAGCCCGGTCACCAGGGTCCGAGTGATGGCAGTGCCCTGATCTGATACAATGGGAAACCACTTCACCTCTTCCGCCCAGAAACCCACAACCCAAATCTAATCACGAGAAATCTCAAGTGGGAGACATTCTACAAAATTTTCCTCACAACTGTCAAGGTCATCAAAAATAAGGAAAACCTGAGAAACTGTCACAGCCAAGAGGCACCTCAGAAGACATGACAGCTAGATGTTAAGTGGTGCCCTTGGTGGGGTCCTGGAACAGAAGAGGGACATTAGGTAAAAACAAAGGAAATCTGAATAAAATGGAGACTTGACTTCATAAGAGTGTATCAATACTGGGTCAGTAATTCTAACGCATGTGCCCTGCTAATGGAAGATGCTCACAATAGAGGGTAACGAGCACCATAGGAGAATTCTCTGAACTATCAAGGCACCATTTTCATCTCTAAATCTATATTAAAATAAACATTCTATTTAAAAGTTTTTAAAAGGTGAATTTGGTTGATTTTCGGGGGACAGCGACAGCACGGTGCCCCAGATCAGGAGACGGCCACAGCTGAGAGTGACACTGGACCCCGTCCTGGAGGAAGGGGGAGCATGCGAGCACCCCGCAGGGCTTGCAGTGGGGGGGGGGTGCAGGCAGGGCTGGAGCACGAGCCCCCGTCCAGCTCAAGTTCAGTTAGCAGGAGAGCTCAGAGAGGGAGGCTGGGCTCTAGGAGGCGGCTGCAGAGCAGAGTGTGTGGCAGGCGGTGTAGGAATCTTCCAGATCCTCCTAGTTTGGCACCCACCCCACCTTCCCCCGCCCCAGAAGGATGAGGCTCAGAAGGGTCCTGCCCTTCCTCTCCTACAGCCTCAACGTAGTCCCTTCCTCAGCAACTTCATGCCCAGGCTCTGGCCGTTGCCACGCAGATGTTACCTTAAACCGTGCTGATTTCTTCGCCTCCCAGCAGCCTCTGCGCTCAGCTCTGCGGAGCCACCAGCCAGCCTGGTGGGCAGGAGACCCAGCCGGAGCGCAGGCCGCGGGCACTCACTGGCAACTATTGATCTAGGATCTTAAATCATTCCCTGGATTTTATGAAAGCATTTATGTTTATCATTAAATAACCTTCAAAGGGTCGATGAACTTGCTTTCCTTTTTTGGAGACTTTTAGATGGGTAATATAATAAGACTCCAGCAATGCCCGGTGTTTGTCTCTGGGTGAGCGATTTCACCCTGGAAGATGCTACAGGGGGCCAAAGACAGAGGACACTGCCCTCAGGGCAAGGCAGGAGCCAGGAACAGAGGGGCTGGCGGTTTGCCTCAGGTCACACAGCAAACCTCCCCCTTCCTGTCACTCTCTTCTCTCCGGGCATTTCCAGGGGAGGGTGGGTGCCGGAGTTGGACCACAGCATTCCTGCAGGTGGTTTTCCCTGGAACCAAGCTGACTGCAATTTAGGTTAACAGTCTTAGAAAACAAAAAAACAAAAAACAAACAAACGAACAAAAAACTGGAGAATCAAAGTTGACTAGCATTGCTAAAATAAAGCTAGAGGGATCTTTTAAGTCTTTAATAAAATCTTAAGCGAAATGATTAAGGTGGTACTCGAGAGATGGCGAAGATGGGAGGGCTCCCAGGATTCATCTTTGCGTCTCCGACTCTTCACCCCCTTCCCAGCCATCGCTTCCCCCCTTGGAGATTTTGGGCTAGACACAGTTCTCCAAAGCCCTCTGGCGACAAGGTGGGCAGTAGGGACCCAAGGAGTTGAGCATGTGACCCGCCTCGGGCACCCACGGCCCACCCAGAACAAGAGCGAGGACTCTCGGGGCAATAGAAGGACACCAGAAAGACAGAAGGCAGCAGGTGCACCACTCACAGCAAGCCGGTCCCCACATCCTGTCTCACTCTCCAACCTTCAGCGACTCCCTATTTCTTACCACACCACCTTGCTCCTTAGCCTGGTTTTCCAGCTTGCAGCCCCTTCTTACCTAATACCCACCACTATCCCCACCAGGAATGCGCCCACTGCAGCCCCCAGCCTCCTCCCAATCAGACCCACCAAAGCCCCAGCACCTCCTAGAAGCCTTTCTGGGGACCCAGCCGGCACAGCCCCCACTGGCACTGATCAAAGACTCCTCACAATTGGGCACTTCATTGTGTTCATCAGGCACCGTCCCCGACTGGATTCCCGGGGCGTGGGCTTGGAGGGTCTCTCCCTTCCTTCTCTGGGACAACAGGAAACTCCAGCGGCTCTGCACAGAAGAGGGGCTGCATACGGGGCTCTGGTCGTTGTGTTCCTTGAACAGCCACTTAGGAAGGACTTGAGCCCCTGCTTCGGGTGGGTGACCCCTGTGCCCCATTTTCTCACCTTCATGGGGGCCTGGGGACACCCTGGCACGGGCGGCCCTGATTTCGAACAGGCTTGCCTCAGTATCTGGTCTTGTCAGGGGTGCACATAGCCCGACCTTGCTCCCCTCCACCCTGCTTGGCGTCCTTCCCCAATAGGAGCCTCGCCTCCTGACAGGCGACCCCCAGACCCCTCCCCTGGGTTGTGCTCCACCCCTGAGAAGCCCCGCCCTACCCTGCTGCTCTCCATCCTGCACGCTCAGGGAGGACACGGGAGGGCGAGGCCATTTTCGGGCACACTTTGGGTCACTGGGCGGTTGTGCATTTTCCTTTGTTGCCTGTGGGGGACCTCTGTGCATGAACCACGCCCTCTCCTCCCCTGGTCCTCGGCAGGGCCATTTCCACTTCCTGTGTGATGCTGAGATGTCACCACCACCCTGACCAGGAGCTCAGGTGGCCAAGTGGGCAGCTCCTCACGACCCCAGACGGACACTCTTTCACCCCCCCCCTCAGAGGTCACCAGCTGCAGGGCACGTGCATATTTATTTTTTATCCTCAACACTGTGAGGAAAAAGAAAGAGATTTCATGGAAAAACATAGATTTCCAGTTTATCTTGAAAAGTCAGACGTTCTGGCAGGATCCTCCCAGAAGCAGCCGGTCAGACTCGGGTCCCAGGGCCCCCCACCCCCCAACCCCAGGGGTTGGCCATGGTTCGCCCTTGGGCCCACCTCCCTCCTGGCATCATCGCCTCCTGGCACCGTGGGCCTCCGAGCCCTCGGGCTCTGCTTTGTCCTGTCCTGTCGGCGCCCTGCAGCCCCAGTGCCTCACCTTCTCCGGGGCCAGGGCGGGGGCCCCGGGTGAGGTCTTTGTGTGGTTTTCACCGGGCAGATGAACTACATTCCTGCACACACCCCGTGAAATAAACAAGTGGGTGGTCTCTGCTGGTTCAATCGTTTCCTGTTTTCCATTGTGTCGCTTAAAACGAACCCATCAGAGCTTAATTGTAGTTTCTGTTTTATTGTACAATTTAAATATGGGAGGGGGGCCAATATTGTAACTTGGCGTGTGCCAAGGGTGTGCTCTGCACTGTGCCACGCTAGTACGGGCGTGGGGGGAGGGGGCGTCCCTGCAAGACCACCCCACACAAACGCTGCAACTGCGGCAGACGTCCAAGCCACTAAAAGCTGGTATCCAAGGTTATCTGTGGATAATTCACTACCCACACTCGTCTTCATAAAAACATGAGTACATTTCTCCGTGGGGGCGGTCGTACGTTTTTTGGGGGGGAGTTCACACAGGCGGCAGAAAATCTCACCGAAAAGAGTGTAGCGGGAACACTCATATTGCATAAAATTTCGGTGCTCTTGCTTCGTATTAATGTGAGTTTATGTGTGAGAGAGAATCACACATCTCTCTTTTCATAAAGGAATCAGACACCCTCAATCCATACCCACAGTATATATCCATAGAGATGAGCACACTGGATATATTTTAAATAGCTACTTTTTATCACGCCCAATTCTACAAATTGGTAGCGCGAACAATAGAAAATTACAAAGTAAGGAGAGACGGAAGCATAAACTTTCCAACGGTCGGCTCTCTCGACTGCCACTAACATTGTCACATGCCAAAAATAAAACAAAATAAAATAAATAAAGCAGCCGAGAAGAGAGGTGGCTTATCTTATGAAGTCACAAAAGAAATGCTACTCCTTTCTTCTCTTTTTCCCCCTATAAAAGGCTCTCTCTAAAATCAAAGGTGTCAGACTTTGCTTTCTCTTCCTGGCATGATCCAGAATATGGCTGAGGAATGACAGATGTCGGCACCCAGCTGCAATGAAGCATGCTAAAGTTTCTGTCTAATCCACTTATTTCTCTGTAGTCACGTAAACCAAAACAAATGGGCAGGGCTTTACATTAGAAAAAAAAAAGAGAGAGAGAGAGAGAAGAAGAAGAGGAAGAAGAAAAAGAAAAAGCAGGAAGACTTTGTTGCATAATGCAGCGTACACGCCATCTTGATATCATTTTCCTCTCTGCAGGGAAAAGGCACCTTGTGGTGAGCACAGGTCCCTCCAAGTGTGGCCCCCAGAGTGTGCCAGCCAGCCCGCGGACCTCTGCAGCCCGTGCAAGGCTCAGCCTCCAAAGGGAGAGGGCGAGGTTTGGGCGGGGTGGGGGCCGGGGTGTCCGAGTACGGGGACACCTTCTGGGGCCCCCGGGGAACACCCACGCCGCACACACGCGCGCGCGCGCGCACGCCGCACACGCACACACACACACACACTTACACACCAGCATGCTCCCAGGCTTCTGAGCCGCTAAACCGAGATGATCATGGTTATCACCGGCTCCATCGTTTTCAACTACTTGAATAAATCCAGAGGAATTATAAACGGAGCCCGTGTGTAATTAAAGGGAGCGTTGTTAGACTCTTCATTTAATAAAACACTTGAAAAGAAAAGCCCTTGTAGGTTTCGCCCGGCCACGGGGAGCGGGAGGGTAAATGCGTGCGGGGCCCTCCCTCTCGGCGGCGCCGGGGCGACCACCTTGTGAACCTGCCCCCCTCCGATCTTGTAAGGTGCCAGCGAGGATCAGGAGTCCTGGGGCTCGGTCACCGCCAGCAGCTCCAACAGCTGCGAAGCACTTTCAGACGAGTCACAAGGAAAGATGTGACGGATTTCGCCCATGGCAGAATGGCGTTCCGTTTCTGGCCCTTCAGGCAAAAACAGTAAAGGCAAAGAGGACTATTTGAGATTTCCCCCCTTAAACTTCCCACAACAACCTCAGCAAAACCACATGACTCGCCTTCTACAATCTCCCTGGTGTGTTCACTGCTACTTTGGCAGGAAATCAGAATTACTGTTATATAAATTCCATCTGATGCCAGAGCGACCATCTGTGAGTAAAACTGCTTCACCTACGCCTGCCTGCAAAGCCACTCTCCCAGAGACAAGGGAGAAGGGGAAAAAAAATTTGATTAATTTGCAGAATGCTTGTGATTTGCTCATATATTATTATAACTGCTCATCAGCACATGACAAATTCCCAGCCCTCGGTGCAGGCCCCCGTTTGGTTTCAGCAGTTCCTTGCGTCGGCACCTGACAGACTGCAGGGCCTCTAATGACTTTCAGATGCTTACAAACAGTAATTCTATCTTCAGAATAAAAAAGAAAAATCCGTAGGAAGAAAAGAGGAGTGAGTTCGTCTATTTCATTTCCTTCCTGTATATCAACATGATTTAACTCTTAAGGGCGGCCACCGCTCGGAGATGGGGCCTCCCAGGCCTTGCCACGCCGGCCGCCTGCCGAGACAAAGACCCCGAGCTCCGGAGGCAAGGTGGGGGCTCGGCCCGGGCTGCACGCCGCGGTGGGAGGGGGATGTGGGGAAACCCCCGGGGGCCGGCAGCGGCCACCTCGAGCTCCGCCTCTCCCTCTGCGCTCCGGGACCCCTTGCACGGGTCCACTTTTAAAAACCCTAATAACCTCTCCCGTTCTCTGCAGACATCTGCCTCGTAACTGCACTTGGATTTCTGGCGTCCCCCCTCCGCTTTGCTTTTAAAACTCTGATTATGCCTTCTGAAACCCTGTCTCTGTGCTTGATTGCCTGTTTCAGATTAGAGATTTTAGAAGGAGACAAAGACTTCAGAATGCACATCAGTCCCACATATGAGGACCCACAGAAGGAAAAGCGATAAAACGCGATACACCATCTGTCCACAAACAATAACCCGCGTGTTTGGAGGCTCACAAATTATTTAGCGCACAACCTTCCCAAATTACGGAGCCTTGAAACAGGGCAGAGGCCGGGAGTGAGACCCTCTTTGATGTCTTTGGTATTTCCCGCCCCCCC
>LNAC01000940.1:386740-442041 GCA_002007465.1 Ailurus styani | reverse complement strand
CCCCACCCCACTCCGGGCCACAGACATTTGGGGACTACTGGCCCAGATGCAAAGTCCGTCCCCTTTCACGCGTGTCTGGGGAGGGGCCAGGCCAGGAGGGAGGGGACGTGGGGATCCCGAACGTCTCTGCCTATTCAGCAAGCCGGTCAGCTGGTCGGTTTGCTTTCGGAAGGTGTTCTAGATTTTGTTCAGGAGGCATTTAGACTACACGCCACCTCCAGTCTTCCTACTCCCCTAAAAACACGTTCCTTTACCTTTCGCGCTGACCCCGGGCCGTAAATGACTCATGATAATTATCTAGTATCTTTTTACTCATGCTACAAAATTCCTTCTAAAACGATTTACTAAAATGGAAGGGAAAAGAAGGACCAACTATCACGTATACATCATATATAGACGTATATGGTTTTTGTTCGAAGTGAGTGCTTCTTTATCAGACATCCTTCACCCCTTTGTTTCATGCCCAGGACCTCTGGTTATGGGCAGGGGCTTTACTACTCCCTGAGTCCTCCCAAGGCCCTGGCAGTCGGTCCTCCCACTTCCAAATTAGGGAAAGCCAGGGCCACGACGGTGGATAGCATAGCCTATGCTGAAGCAGGACGTGGGGCAGCTGGCCTCGGAAACCAGGTGGTCGGTTCCACACGCCTCTCTGAACTACCAAAGGACCCCAGGATCCTGCTGTGAGGATGAGGCCCGAGAGGCAGCCATTTAGTGTCAAAGAATCCAATGGACTACTTTACATGATTATTAATAAACAACCAAACAAACATTTACTTTGCAAATTGAAGCATTTCTTTCCTGAGTCTCAAAATAGACGCGTCGTTATACAGAGAGGAAGGCTGGAGCTGAATGGGAACTAAATCAGGCTTCATTACCAAATTCATCGCAAAGCTTAATTACCCAGGTTCTAGTCCCTTTTGGGGGAGCTCCTCCCTGGAGCCCCCTGCCAGCTCCGGCAGGCCCCGTTTCCCCACGCTCCTGCGCGGGGCCTCTTTCTCCCCATCCACGGGCTCCTCGGGACCGTGGCCCTGTGGGGCTGCTGTCTGCTCCACACCCGGCCTGACAGAGCCCTGCACACAGTAGGTGGTCGGCCAGTGAGCTGCTATGGTTGGATTTCTGCAGAGGTCTGGGTCCAGCCCAGCGTTCTGAATTGTAGCTTGTTTTCCAGACTCCCCTAACCTGATATCAATTAAGACTGTGTTTACACACACAGCTTGGCTGAAATTAGGGGGGGGCGGGGAAGCAAGGAGGGGAGTCTCACTTGCATTCAAACAACCAGATGTTTATTTTATTTTTTAAAATACATGATGCCAAACGGCAAGCCACGTTGAGATTTTTTTCACTTCCTGGTGTCGAGCAGCAAAACCAGATCTGCTCCTTGGAGCCCCGGAGGAACGAGACTGTGCCTCTTTTTCCATTTCCCTTTCCTTCTCACCAGGATGACCATCATGTTCTTCTCTTCCACGTGGGTCCCACCTCGTGAGTGGCCGACGGCTCCCGCACACGTTACGCTAAGGAACACCACCTACCGGGATGCGGTGTCAGGGAGTCCCTCGGGGCCCGGCGAGCCCGCTTCCCGCCGGCGGCTCCGAACACGCGTGGCACCCGCGCTGCTCCCAGGGCCCTTGGCTGTCCCCAGAGGGGCTCTCCGGGTTTCCGTTTGCTATCTGACAATGGCATTATCCCAGTAACCGCAACCAATCCGAAGCTTACCCAAACGACTGAGCTTCCAAACTCCCTCCCCTCCCCAAAAACGGCCTGGAAAACTGGGAAGGGAAAGAAGAGAGGAGGAAGCCCTCCCCCCCGCGCCCCTCCCCCCCCCAAGAAGGAAACAGTTTCTGTTTCTCTNCCCCCCCCCCCCCCAAGAAGGAAACAGTTTCTGTTTCTCTCTCACATCGCCAGCCCCTCACACACACACACACGTTTTCGGCATTTCAGCCCTTACGATGTGTCAGGGATTGGACATGGATCATCATCTCATTGAATCTTAAAATCAACAGGATGCTGCTGAGCATTCAGTGAGAGCCCAAAGTTACTCCAAACACACGGAGACAGGTGCAAGGAACAAGAAGGGAAGTTTAGGACGCAGGCGGTCCTGACTTCAGCGCCTAACAGCCTCGTGGCCTCGGGCAAGCCCCGGCATCTCTCCAGAGCCTCGGTTTGCTCATCTGTCAAAGGGGCGAACGCGAGTGCCCTGCTCCGATGGACTGTCCAGGGCCAGTGTGGTGACACCCACCGCAGAGTCCGGCGCGGAGTGTGCCAACGTTGCCCATTGCTGTGACCCTAAACGTCCGCTGCTGTTGTTCGGCAGAGGCCGGGTCCCTGAAGGGTTGTGCCCGCCTTCTCTCCATCCCAACCCCGGGGACAGGCCCGTCTCCAGTGGAGGGAGCAAGAGGTGGGCAACCGGGGATTTGCGCCGTGACTCACGGGCTGGTCCTGGCCCCCACGCGGGGCTTCCTCCAGACGAGAGCCAGAGCCGCTGCTGCTGCCTTAGAAACACCGTCACCCCCTCTCAGACACATCCTTTCCTTAAATGAAATATTGAAGTCCATCAGGATGAAGTGGGGGTTTCAGAAGCTGTAGTAAGAAAATTAAAGCGACCGAGTGAGAGCGTTTTATGCACGCGGGATAACTGCCTTTTGATATAGCTTTTTACTACACATTTGGTATTATGGGTCCATAACAGATAAATGTGTATCGTGGAATATATGAAAGTGCCAACAATTGTCAATATGCATTCACATGCTGTAGTAAGAATATTCTATAAAATACTCTCAAAATATGATGGATGTGCATAACTCGGTGAGTGATGCTGCTGATGAAAATTTGGAGACAGGGCATCTTCCGCCCTAAGGAGGTTTATTAGACACAAACGCCCAAACTCCGCTGACATTTTAAAAAGTCCCTGGACATGCAGAACAAAGAGTCCTCTAGCATACACTTTCGCCAAAGCCAGGACTCAAAACACACGTAAAAACTAAATAAATAAAACCCCAAACCTAGGCTGGGGTGATAGGAAGCGGCAATCTGGGTCCATGAGTCGTCGATCCGAGCCAACGTGGACATCGGTTCCCTAGGTACCTGCCAGGCACCTGTGCAGACCGGAACAGGGACTTAGGAGGCAGGCCGAAGTGGCCTGGCCGCAGCCCTCCAACTTTAATCTACACGTTTCTGGGCATCTAATCCTCAGAATGAATTTTATGCTCAGGCGTGGTTGTTTTGTTGCCTTCCCTTTTCCTGGCAGCCATAAACACATTGTTATGCTCTTAAAAAAAAAAAAAAAAGTAAAACATTACCAGTTTCCTATACACATAATAAAATCAATCTTCTGGCTCTAGTACATTAAATGAAATAGCATGTCCCCAGAAAATACATAATAGTCAGTGTCTACAAGAATCATGCAAATAAAAGTAAAAATAAAAATCCAAAGGTCAGAATAAAATACTAAGCGTATCCTACAGAAATAGATATAAATATCTGCATACGTCTTATAAATCATGTGTCCTGAAAGCACCCCTATCAAAATACATTCTAGAATCCCTAATCTGCGGTACCGTTTCTTGAGTTTATGAAGTCAATCTTCCCATCTCCCCGAGATATAGACGTTATACACATGGATAGTAAATAGACCTTCCTAATTGAGCTGATAGGTTGCAAGTGAGTATGTCCTTGAATTTACACTGAAAGACAGACAGCGATTCTTTACAATAAGGGATGTAGCCACCGACTTCCCTTTTGTATGGCAAGGACTGTATCAACGGACATACTTAAGTAAATAATGCCCCAGAAGATAGATTCTGCGCTGAAGGACAATCATCTCCGCGGGCCAGACGCGGGCAGCAGAAAGCTGCCCCGCGCCCGAGAAGGGAGCCCGGCGTGGCAAGATCTCAGATTCATCAAAGTTCACATTTGACTGGCTCCTCGCAAGCCAAATGTGGGAATGTGGCAATCTGCAATTTATTTAATTTTAATTCAATTTTGTTTCACATCCTGTTTTGCAAGTCAGCGAGCTGGGCGAGGGCTGCCAAAAAGGGGGTGAAATGAAGAAGAGTAAGAAGTTCCCGAGCCGGCATGCATTAGCAGCCGAGTGTTTGCCCGGCCGGTGGGGAGCCTTTCTCCAGAATCCACCGCTCGGCCTGCGGAGCCTGTCTTGGCCACGGCATCACAGCCTCACTATCTCCTCGCTGAAGGGCCTATTTGTCTGCTTTAAGTGAAATCACTCAATTCTCAAAAGTCAGTGGAGGACTTTAGAAGGGGGAGGGTTCGGATAGGCTACTCCAAATAAGTTCCATTAATCAAAAGACACAGTGTAATGTAACTAATATTTTACAATTAGGGGAGACAAGATGGAACTAAAAGCCATCTATCTCTCTTATACCACATGATCATCGATTCATAATCGGAGACTGAGAGTTGCACAAAGATGCATTTACTGGACGGGGGGAGCGGGGGGAGGGCCGGCCTGAGCCGAGATAATGAACACGATGAGAGAGCGTGGCGCTGAAGGCTGAGGAGGGATGACAGAGGGGCTCAATGCTGACGGATGACATGAAGACACGAGCAGATACCTGACAGCCCGCGGGAGCCGCGCCGTTCCTTCCCCAGCGTTATGATCCTCAGTTATCTTGGTGAGGGACTAAGAGGGGAGAAGGAGGAGGCTGGCTGCCGGAGTGGCCGGTCACCCAGCGCGGGGCCCCGCCGCCCGGGGAGGCCGCCGGCCCCGGGGGGACCGCACTTGGCGGGGGCCGTGCTCGCCATTGTCGGCGCTCCTCCTGGGCGCACGGGGACAACGGGGGTGCGCGCTGCTCCATCTGTTTTGTCATAAAATTCCTAAATCTTCAAAGGCACTCATTTTTTTTCTTCCACTGCCACCTTCAGGAAAATGAAAGAGTCGGCCCTCTCCAAAATAAATAAATAAGTGTGTGTGTGTGTGTGTGTGTGTGTGTGTGTGTGTGTATTTATATAAATAGAAAGGGGGGGTGCGGGTTTCCTGGGGTTGGGCCCCGGGGAGGCTGCAGGATGGGCGGCTGGAGACAGCGCCCACCCCCTCCCCAAATGCAATGATCTTCCCGAAGTCCGCCAGCCCCCCGGGAATGCCAGGAGGGGGGCAACCAGCAGGAGGAAACGCAGAGGCGGGGGAAATGGGAGCGAGAACCAGGAGGGAAGTTGGCAGGCCCCTTCTGGACCTGGGGCTCAGGAATCCCCGCAAGGAGAAACTTTCTCTGGCCAGCGGGGTCTTGACTACCTTCACATTCCCCACTCTGCCCCATTATTTCTTTGTAAAGNAGGAAAATGAAAGAGTCGGCCCTCTCCAAAATAAATAAATAAGTGTGTGTGTGTGTGTGTGTGTGTGTGTGTGTGTGTATATATATATATATATATATATACATATATATTTTTTTTTTTTTGGTAAAGATCTTTGTAAAGACCTGCTCATGTAGCGTGTCTTTTCGAACAAAGAAAAACAAATGATGTTCTGGCCGGCAGAGTAGCTTGGGAACGGAGCAACATGGCAGGGCCGTGGAGCAGGTGGCGGGGGTGACAGGGCCCCAGCCCCGCCAGCGACAGAGGCTTGAGGGCTGTGCTCCCTGGCGACATCCCGTTCCCCTGCATTTCCACCGGGCCAGTTCCCGCCTCCACAACACAGTAGAGACTGATGATGTCCTATGTACAAACCCCAGACTGAAGTTGGAGGTCCGGGCAAGCCGTGATTTCCCCCACGTTGATGTTTTCAGATCCTAGCTTGACTGCTGCGTGGGCCCCCCGCCTCCCCGCTCCTGGCCGCCCGCCCGCTCCCCCTTGATGCGGTCTCCAGGCGCCGCAAGTGCCCGTTTGCAGGACGCCAAACCGGACGGCGATCCTAGAGTTTGATTTCCCTACAAAGCGGCAGGGAGTCTTGTGTATGTGAGCGTGTGCACACACACACCCGACACACACAAATGAAAACACTCCTCAGTGGGAAGTGCTCCCAGATGTCCGGGACTTCTCTGCCCAACTGGCATCTTTGGCTGCTCAGCTGGGGCCGCAGTGACGACAGGTGACGGCCCTTCCGAGGGGCTGGTTCCAAAGCGCCCCCGGCGCTGTCATCTCATGCCTGGGGGAGAGGAGTAAAACACCGGAAACTGAGATGCAGGGCACGCCCTCAGAGCCAGGAGTCCGGGGGCCCGGGGGATCGGATGAGAGGTGCTCCTTCCTCTTTGGGGTTTTACCCAACTCTGAGGACCTGGCGATCTAAGAGTGCCAAGGAGACGAGGGCTCTGGGAATACAAGGGAGGTATTGAGTCCAATCTGGTGGGCTAATCAGAGGGCAGAGGTGTTAAATAAAATCAATCCGTGTGGCCTGAGTAGCCGTAATTGAGACCCGCCCTGTATCCACACGTAACCCCCTAGAAGCAGCACCAAAGCCGTAACTGGCCCCCCGAGGCCAAGTCTGAGCGCCCCAGACATAAATAGGGTGCAACCACATCTGCCCTCCCAGGCTGGGCGAGGACCGCTCTGCTGGTAGTGAGGTCAGGTCTCGGCGGCTGCACACGGCCCTCCTACCTCATCAATCAGCCCCTATGAGGTCATCCCATGAAGCGCAACAGCCCTCTCCCTCGCCCCCGCGAAAGATGTCCGAGTTTACATGCAGACCCTTTAATGCGAACCGACTGAACCAAGCCAGAGCTGGAGAGAATAAGGCATGAAAGCTAGCTAGCCAAAGTCAAGCCTTTAAAAATGAAGTCCTGGGGAAACAGTTCGCGAGCGTGGTTTTAACCTCTCCAGCGCCATGATGTTGTCCCAAAGCAGAACCGAGGATTGAGCCTGTTCAGGTAGAATGAACATATTTACCAAAACCTCCTCCATTAATCCGTGGAAATTCAATTTATTGTCTTTGGAAGCGGTCTACCCACTGATACTTTCATGCGCATGTGGATCACGCTTGGTCTTGGTTCAACCCATGGTTCCTTTATTTGTGGTCTGATCTAATGCAGGGCAGGGAAGAGATACAACATTTCAAGAGGATTTCTAAAGTGAGATATTCTTAGGGGGGAAATATATGTGTAATATGCTACAAGGTGGTGTTACTGTATCCAAAAAAAAAGAGAGCAATGTTAAAGGTACGAATTCTTAAGTTGAATACGATAGAAATAAAGGCATGGATTCCACGTTGCTCTAATGACCCGAGCTATGTCCGTTGACAGCAAATCTTAGTTGCGTGTGTCAGAGGCACAGTCCCCTCCTGTTGGAGTTATGGGACGGGCTCGCAGTGCGGTAGGGGACAACCGAGTGGCTTTTTTCCACCTTCCAAAGGTTCTGGAAAATCCACCACCGGTCTGTGGGGATCATGAGTTGTGACCACCTGCTTCTCCGGTTCCTTCATTAGGAAGATCGTGTCTTTGAAAGATATTTAGCAGAGCAATCCCTTGCCCCTTTCCAGGGACATTCAGTTTTCAAGTCTCAGTGCTAAGTATTGACAGGAAGAAAGGCGTGTGGAAAACATGAAGAGGAAATGAACAGAAAGTCCACTTAGCTTTGCCTCCTGATCCCAGACTAGGTGGGCTGACCACCCCTAGAAATTAAATAGCAGAGGTTTTCAAAATGGAAACAGAACATTTCCACAATTATTTAAAAAAAAAGAAGAAGGAGGAAGAAAGAAAAATAAAAAAAAGGCTCTAATGCTGTAATGCTACTTGAACTCCAAACAAATTATTTGGGAGGATATTAAGCCTGGAAGGTCTTTCAAATTTCTTATTAGAATGGAGATTACTTAGAGCTTGTGGCCAAATCACATACAATTTGACCCAATTCTTCTCCACCCTTTCACATCATTGGATATTAGGCAGAAACTATTGTTCCAATGCTGAAATTCATTATCCTCTCCTGCAGCCAAGGCCAAGCTGGGAAAATTCCCCAGCCCTGGCTTTCAACCTTTTATTGCAGCCTTAAAGGTGGTCTCTCGCGCCACCTAGAGGACAGGCGGCAGCATGTCATGTGAGTCACCCGGAGGAAAATTAAATACAGCTGAATAATTGAATGAGAGGGCAAGTTGAATCAGGGGTCACCATCTGTTTGACTAGAATTGTTGGCACATTTCAGCTAAGCCTCGCGCGCCTCGTAAACATGCTTACAGTTATCATAGCTCGCATTGCCCTAAAATAAAAGAAAATTGGTCCTAAAATAAGCCTGAACTAATTAAACATATACCATCTTGTCGTCATGGAGACCAGAGTGAAGGTCACCAGTTTCTCATGGCATTCAGGAGGGTGTCGGTGCCAAAAAGAGACAGGTGATTCTTTCAGATCCTGGGGAGAAGGCATTGCAGGGGCTGGAGGGGCCGCCCAGGTGGTGGCAGCCAGGGAAGCCGGGTTCCTCCCCCCCCCCCATCCCAGGCCATTCTTCCCCTCGGAGCCCGAGCGGAGGCAGACAGGGGAGCAAGGAAGACCTGACACCCCCTTTTTGAGAACCCCAGACCCCAGGTGCTCCCCGCCAGTGTTACTTAATGTTCTGCCCCTTTGGCACGTTTGCCCCTGGGGGTGGGGGTGGGGAGGCAGCGTTCCAAAGAAATGGGTGTCATGCCTGAACTGGATCCCTCTGCCAGCTTCATCTGAGAGCTGGTCCTTTACCAAGAATCTCGATGCGGCTGCTTGTGCGTGCCTGTGTGAATTACACTGTACTCTGTGTGCGCGCCACCGGCACGGGTGTGTATTTTGGGAGAGAGAGCAATTCCAACGGTACATCTCCTATTCCTCTTAATCTATCACCCCACCTTGGGGAAACGCACACCAGTCCTTGTGTCCTCCGCACACAGTGGGTTTACATCGGGGCAGCTGGGGACAGCTATGTGCAAGCCCAACGCTCTGGCAGGGATCAGGCCTCAGGAGAGGAAGGAGGAGGGACTCAAGAGGTGGCTTTTCTGCCCAGGTGGCCCTCCAGCCCCTCCCTCCATGCTCTCCCAGAGGCAGAGGCCCCTTTCCTCTCCCTGCCTCCCTGCCTTGCTGAGGCTGCCCTGCCTTCTTCCTTCCCTTCTTCACCGTCGATTATGCACACATCACTTAGGAAAGACACAGTGGAGTGACCCCAACTTCAGGGAACCTCCTTGGGGACACAATTAGCGTCTGTTGCATCCCACGTTGGCTGGGCTGACACCTTCACGGACTCCGGAGGTGCTGTTCTCTCTCGCAGGCGGAGATGCCATGGGGTGGGGGTGGGGGTGGGGTACCCGGAGACCAGAGCGTGGAAATGGACCGGGGAATGGAGCCACGGCTGCTCCTCAGTAATTAGGAGCCATCAAATGAGGCTGGTTTGCTCCCGTCTCCCCGCCTCGTAAACCAGGCTGCCGGCTGGCTTCCTGGAATCCAAACCGTGACAATCAGCAAGGGAGGAGAAAAAAAAGAATTCAGGGCCACGGGTATCTATTGGGCTGGTGGGCTGGGGGGGTGCTGTCCTCAGAGCTGGGAGGAAGGACCCATTGGCCCCAGGGAGCTTCCAAGCTAGCATTCCAGCAAAAGCAGCCCAGGGTCATGAAGAAAGGATTTCCCATGCTTTGTGCCGGAGAGCTCTCTCTTCCACTGTGCTTTCTGCTAGGGATGCCCCCACCTTGCCAGCCCAGATGCTTCCTCCTCCAGGAAGCCCTCACAGATGCTTCTCGGCGTACGGGCACCCCTTCTCCTATGCTCCCTCCACCACGTAGCACACAGACCTGGCACAGTTGCTTATTCGTACTTGCATGTCAGCGCCTTGAACAGGTCTGCCTGAAGCCTGGAGAATCAAGACCCTTCTAGGTTTCTTCATCCCAAGAAAGTGGAGTACCGACCTTGGAGTCCACTCCATGGGGCTCAATCCCAAAAACAGAGTTCGCCTATCCATGACAGATCCCAGATCAAGCAAGGTTTCCCCTGGGGTTTGGAAAAGTGGCAGAGCTGGGGAAATGTACGTGTTTGGGGGAAATGGGACTGTGCTTGGGGTGGGTGGGTATTTCTCCATGATTGTCAGATGGACAAGTTGTTGGAGGGCCATCTGCGGATGGGTCCCTGCCCCTCCCTTTCTTGCTCTTGTTATGACACAAGAGCCAAGGTCGTCCTGGCTGGCCTCCCAGACCTGCCAGGGTTTTCTCGGACTCCTCTCTGGCCGGGCCATCCGCTCCAGCCCTGCCCTGGGCACGTGCCCCTCTACCTCCTCCTAGTGCCCTTGGCCTTGGCCAGAACGCTCAGTAGAGACAGGGGAATGGGTCAACCAAGCCCAGATAACCCGGTGGCCAGAGATTTGCTCGCCTGCCCATGATGCGAGTAACTCCAGCTCCCGACAGGGGCCGGAAGGTAGGGTCTGGGGCCCTGCTGAGACCCCAGCCCTATCCAAGAGACAGCAGCTGCCGGGCTCAGGCCTAACTACAGTCTTGCAGAGAAACAGGCCAAGGGCAGCAAGTCTTCTAATTTTCCAGAGGGCTCAGAAATGCGATTTTTATGTGAAATCCCTTGAGTTTTAAATGTTAAGTACCAATCCCAGGCGGCAGTGTCTCTGTGGGGGCCTAGCTGATCAAGTCCGCAGACTGCTGGGAGCCCCCCACACTGGCCCGTAACCTTCCTACTGAGCCACCATGCGGGGGGCACCTGAGCCCCAGCCCTGGCCCGAGGTCTTTCCCCCACCGGCCCCGTCCCTGCTGGCCCACATCAAGGGCTTGTCCTCAACACCGCAGGGAGCTTCTTCTTTGCAGGAAGGTTGCTCAAGACGTCCCAGGGGCAGAGCCAGCCCTCAGCCCCCAGGCGCTCACGGGAAAATCCGTGGGCTTTGGTCCAGATGCTGGCGCCAGGGACCCACACCCCAAAGGTGTCCTGGTATCTGGCCAGCAGGTCTTGCTCGTGCCAAGAACAGCCATCTCTGTACCTCCCTCTCTCTTACCTTTGCTGCCCTGGGCCTCGCCTCCATGATCTCTCTGTAGGCACAGAAATCGCCCTCTGCTCCCAGACTCTTCTGGAAGAGCGATTTAGAGGAAGGAGCCATTGGTGATTCACCTCATGGATGGATTAACTTTCAAAAATAAAAACCCTGGCCGTGCCCGGATAAAGGGAATCCCGAGTCTTGATTGAACCAACCGGCACCACTGTGGGGCAGGCGGGACTCAGGGCGCGGCGGCCGCGCTGCCCTCCCTCCCACGAGGCAGGGCAATCACCTGTTGCGCCCAAAGGCAGCCGCTCCTAGCCCGGCTGGCTCTGTGCTGGAGAGGGCTGCAGGGACCCGGCTGTGCCCTGGGACTGGTCTGAGCCCCAAACCCTCCTCCCTTATATCTGACTGAAGAGGTCACTGACAGATTGCTAGATGGCAGAAAGCAAAAATAACCGCGAAGGAATAGGGGCATGGGTTGTGGGGCTGGTTTTGGGAGGACACCAGGAAACTCCCAGAAGCCCGGGAGAAGCTGGGCCCAGTGTTACCCACCAGAGTCTCTGAGACTGAAAGATCATCCTCTCTGTCCTGTCTCCCAGCCTCCGGAGCGAAAGACCAGCTGTTTGGGGATGGGGACTTGCACTTCCCCTGTCCTGGGCATGAGCGCCACCCTGCCCGGTCCCCAGCAGCCAGGGCAGAGGCTGCTGCTGGCGCTTCCCTCCAGACTTGGCGCTTCGAAGAGCCCCAGACTTCCTCTTGTCACGAGTTCCCGCAGCGTCCATCACCAGTGCTCTCGACTGAACACGCAGTGGGACGGTGGCTGGTGCCGGGAGGTGACGCCACGTACGACGGGCCTGTTGGGGCCTCAGCCTTGCCCGCATCGCTGCCTCGGGCCAGAGTCGGGGGCTGGACCACCTTTGCTTTCAGCTCTGCGGGCCTCTGCCTGATGTCGCGGGAGGCCCTGGGAGGGAGACCTTGCAGGTCATGAGGCTCCTGACCCCTGCCAGGGTCCCCGAGCCCCCGGGGCGGGCCCTGTCCCCATGTCCTGAGCACTTCTCACCGAATGCCATAAACTGGCCCAGCCCAGCTGTTGGGAGAAGAATGCTGTGGTCCTCATGGGACTTCCTACTGGCCCCCTGCTTCTCTGTGCAGCTGTGGCTTATTTCTCACTGCCCCGTTCACGGTCCCACCACCTGATTTCTCAACGGCAGCCCTCTGCACACGTTTCCTTTCTTAAATATTAAACTCCCATCGGACCTCAAGCTTTGGATGCTTTCCCCCGTATCAGGGAGGAGTCTCTACACTCTGCCTCTTCCACACTCGGGGAAGGGCACTGGGGATGGAGGGTGACCCCGGGGGGCCACCTGTGCCTGTCAGAGAGCCCTGCTCCCGAGATCACGGAGGAGAGAGGACACAGAGCCCTTGGCCTTCCTGGGCAGAGACCCCCAGCAGGACTCACCAGATCCCCCCACACCTGAAAGGGTGGCCTTACACTCTTGGATCTCAGCGGTGTGCCAGAGTTCTCACGGGGCTTTTACAAGGGATTTTTGGTGCTGGAGGAGACAGAGTTCACAAGCGATGGGAGCTCTCGGTGGTCTCTGTCTCTGAGGTCACAGACAGCCCACACAAGGTGCAGTTTACCTCCCTCTGTGGTTTCTAAGGGTCAGACCCAGACGGCACGGGGGCAGGGGGCCCTGCTGCTGCTTTTCCTGCTCCCCAGGGCAGCTATTCCTGCCGAGACTCTAACCCAGGGGCCCTGTCCCACCATGGACAGCAGCGGACGCCCTCCCCAAGACCGTAGGGGGAGCCGCGGCCGCAGCCCGGGGCACGCAGCAGAATGAGTGGCTGAGTGGCTCAATGCGGCCAGGCAGGTGAGTGACCGTCACCCTGTCTTGCAGCCCGCGATTTGCTCCATAGGGGCACCTGCGTGCCGGTCGGTCACCTGGCTGTCAAGACCACGACCACTAAACCCAGACCAGACAGAGGAGTAGACCAACCTCAAGTAACTGAGGTAATCGCACAGTCAGACACTGGACCTGTGAAGCCCACACTCTTCCCAGGGGCCCAGCACTTGCCTGGTTTCCCCACAGGGGAACACCTGCCCCCACGTGACCACAGCAGCCCACTGGGCACAGATCACAGTTCACTTTAATGTGGGCTCATAACACCTAAGAAGCCATTTCTAGAAGCTTTAGAACTTCCCTCAGTTGTAGAACAAGCATCATGTCATTTATCTCATAAACAAACCCAGTTCCTTAGAAACCGTCAGTTCACCTTGGTCTCAAAAGAAACTTTTGAGAAGATAGTTCCATTTAGGTCCTTGTTCAAAGGGTTTCCCTGCAAGAAGTTCCTCAAAAATATATTAAAAATCATATTAAAATCATTTTCATAAAGTATGTGTTGAGAAAAGACAAGTTTAATTCTCAAAGGCTCCATTATTGAAGCAAAAATTAATATTTGTACTGTTTCTAAATTGGAATAAAATTGCAAAGATGCAAACACCATCCTATATCATAATCTATAAACCAGTCACAAATGTTAAATCAACTGTAAAAATGATTTAAAATCTACTCGAATAATTTTATTAAACTGATTTAAAATCATATTTTGTGCTACCTTCATTTATTAACTGCATCTCCAACAACAATGGGGTTATAATGGATTTTTGCAAATACAGATATGTTCCCAAATAAGCCTGTCGATGGAAAGGCTCCCCTTTCCTGGTGGGCATGTGACTTCCCAGCACACGGTGCAGACAGTGAACTTGCAGAGTGAAAGCCACATTATTTACATATCCACAGGCTGCCGTGCAATCCCATTTAGCATGCATAAGATCCCATGCACAAGGGTTTGCATTCATACGGAGGCATGGTAGAGACAAGGAGATCATTCCCTATGAACACCCGGAATGGACTACCGCCAAAGACCCTAAGTGTTATGAGTTTCTCAGTGTTGGAGTTTAAAAGCAAGAGTATGTTTGTGTTAGGGCTCACTACTGAACACCTACTTCCTGGGAGAAGCTCACAAAAGGCGCTCATCTCTATGGTCCAAATGCACCTCGTCTGGGTGCAGAATAGCTAGACTAGGGAAGTCCACCCATGTTCCATCCTTCCTCTGGGTGCCGGAGTGGGCACTCGCTGCCTTGGCCTCTGAAAATAAAGTGACAACAAACAGAAGTCTCAAGCAGAGAACATGGACAAGAAGGTGCCCAGCTCTGTCTGGGTCTACCAGATGTCCCTCTGCATGGTTTTTCTGTCATTGGCCATGAGGGTGAATCTGTTTGCCTATCTACACTGTAGAAATGAAGATGAACTACTTCTGGTCCTGACACGATTCTCTCTTCAGGTGTCTACTGGCCCCCGGAGTCTCAAGGACATATCTGGTTCCCCAGAGGGGGGACAAAAGGTTTCAACACCTTTGGAATTAAACTCACAAAATGGGAGGGGTACTGAGCACCTCCCCCACTCCCGAGGCTTTGGACGGTTATCTGTGTCTCCCAGGGACCCCTTTAGCCTAACCTCCCAGCCACCTGCAGCTGCAGATTCTTAGGGGGAAAGGTTTGGCAAGACAGGGAGGCGGGAAGTGGGGCCCATCCTGGGGCTCACGTGGTCTGCTCAAACAGCCACAAGTCATTCTCTTCCCGGGCCCTGAGTCTGGCTGGAGGGACCATCTCCAAATGCCAACAGCTGCCTGGTTGAAGCCCTGACGCTTCCCTGAAGCTTTTGTTGATGCCGTTCCTGGCCAACGGGCTGAACGTCAATGCCACCTGAACGTGCCCTCAACCAATGGTGGCAGCAGATTGCAAAGTTACCCCCTGAGCTGGGGTAACTCTGCGGGGTGTTCCACGTGGACCCCAGAGTCCCTCAAAGCCTCCAGGGGGGCTTGATAAAGCACTTTCGTTGGTTTCCTTTCTTTCCCTGGACGACATCGGTCCACACTGCAGAGGTCCCGGGACGGCAACGCCCGGAGCCTCAGCAGCGCGGCTCCAAGGGGCCTTCCTTGACCTACAGATGCCATTTGCTATGAGGAGCACCGCCCGGGACGGCGGTCCACACCCAGACCCTGTCCAACCTCCCGCCGCCACCCAGCCAGCCGCCGCTCGGGGATAAATATCTCAGGGCTCTTCATCTCTGAAACACAATATCTGCCTCTTTGAGATGTTGTGTGACCTTTCACATCATTTCCCCCAAAAGTTAATTTCTGTTGATGAATGCAATATACTCAAACCCATAAATCAGACTGTCTGAAGGATTCAAATTAGGAATTATTGACAGCTGATGGAACCCAAGTGCAGAGATGAAGCGGGTTTTCCCATCCGTCCATCTCAATGTTGGAATGCGTATTGATTAAAATATGACGCGCTACAGAACCCAACATAAATCTAAACTCTATTAGATTAACACGAGCATTCAATTAACATAAAATGACAACGTAGGAGAAAGGGGCTGCGTGGCGGTCATCGGTAATACTTTAGCCATAAACACGGGGACCCTGAAATTGGGAGGCGCGTTTGCGTTGGTCGGGGTGGTGCTACTGAGTGAGGGTGAGGACGGGCTGCTCCGCCAGAAGGGGCTTGGGAGGGGCACAGAGCCTCGGCCGAGGTCCCACAAGGAGGAAGGGGTCGCTGCGGCTACCCAGAGATTCCGCTCTACCGTCCCTTGTATTTGGGACCTGCCCGGGCGGCAGGGGCGGTGGCCCTAAGTTGGTGACAGATACGCCGGTCCTCCGGCAGCCCCGGGGCGCGGGAGACCAGGCTGCAAGAGTAAAATCCAAGGTAACTCGTGGCATACAGAGATGACACTTGGGATGCGCTCAGGACCCTAGGCTGGGACGTCTAAAATGTCCCAGAAGGAGGAGAACCACGATTTGAAAATGAATCAAAAGGGGAGGACTTGAGTTTGAAGAGGAAGCCCACCCAGCAAAGTGGGTTCAGGCGGTGCCTCCAGAGCTCCAGCCCCAAGCTCGGCGTCCACTCCTGTCCATCGTCAGGTCACACACGTCATCCCGGAAGGGTCCTGGGATGGATGGGAGCTGCTGGCTTGCAGGTGAGGAAACCGAGGCTCCAAGGTTACATTCTCATGTGTCCAGACACAGATTCTCAGTGTCCAGATACTGGCCCAGCAGATCATTCCCACATGTGCCCAGCATTTCCAGGGTCCCTGAGGGCTCTCCAGTCGCGGGATCACACGGACTCGAGGCGCCAGAGTGTTCACTCAACCAAGCAAGGGGGAACGTTGGTTTATAAACCTGCCAGCTCCCTTCGGCTTCATTGGTCAGCCTGGGACACGCCCCATACGAGTCTCTGGTGGGTTCCCCGGTGGGACTGAGACCCCATTTCCCACAGCAGTACCCTGCTCCGGAATTCCCCTGTCTTGGCCCCTGTCTTTCCTGAATCACTTCCCGCCCGGCCCCATGCTGCCTGGGGTCTTCTCCCGAGGAAACAACCCGAGTGTCAGGTCCGTTTGGGCAAACATCCAGGCAGACGGCTGGGTCNTAATATCCAGGACTTGAAATCTGATTTTACCATATATTTTTTTTTTTAAAGATTTTATTTATTTATTTCACAGAGGGAGAGAGATCACAAGGAGGCAGAGAGGCAGGCAGACAGAGAGAGGGGGAAGCAGGCTCCCCGCTGAGCAGGGAGCCCGATGCGGGCCTTGATCCCAGGACCCTGAGATCATGACCTGAGCCGAAAGCAGAGGCTTTAACCCACTGAGCCACCCAGGCGCCCTTGCTTGTTTGTTTTAAACCGGGGCTTCTCATCACCCCCAGTGTGCTGTCTAACAGACCCTCAAATTCGAAACTCAGAACCCAGACTAAAAGATCATTGCGAATAAGGAGGGGTTTGGGGGCCTGTATCTTTCAGCTTTGACCCTGATTTCTATATGGATTTTATTTTATTTTTTATTTTATTTTATTTTTTTTAAAGATTTTATTTATTTATTTCACAGCGGGAGAGAGATCACAAGGAGGCAGAGAGGCAGGCAGAGAGAGAGAGAGGGGGAAGCAGGCTCCCTGCCGAGCAGAGAGCCCCGATGCGGGCCTCGATCCCAGGACCCTGAGATCATGACCTGGGCCGAAAGCAGAGGCTTTAACCCACTGAGCCACCCAGGCGCCCTCTATATGGATTTTAAAATGCTCCTTTCTACAGAAATAATGTCCTAAATGTAACTTGATGACCAGGCCACCTGTCAAAGTTCTTTCAGCATCTGGCTTATGTAGTTAATTGTACTATTCCAACAGAGGCATTTTTGTATAAAATATTACATTTGGGGGTACCATTCGGGAGGCTCGGGCGCAGTTACATGAGTCTGCCCGTCTTTCAGGGCAGTCGTGACCTCTGTCCACACATGGGTATCTTCAGAGGAGGAGGTGTCTACAGGTGACCTCCGGTCAGAAGTTCCAGATTGCAGCACAAAGGGAAGTGACTTCCTCTATCCACGTTCACTTTCTCTGGCCACGTAACTGATCTCGTATTGGTAAAATATCCTTGACCCAGGGAAGACCCGGATGGTTCTGGTGGGTGGTGTGGCTTTGGCTGCAAGGGTGGGGGTCTCAGCGTGTTGACCTCACTCCTTGGATTCCTGCCAACATGGAAAGTTCTGGGCAGGCTCTGGGCAGGCTGTCTCGGTGCCTGGAGGGAGCCTTGTCTCCAGCCCGTGGGACCTCCCAGGGGTCCTTCCTGCTGCATCTGCTCTCAGTCACAAACGTCTGCTTGGGTACCTGTTTCTACCTCATGCTTTGTAAGCCGCGAAGCCCCCCCTTACCTCTGGGCACCGAGGAGGGGCGCCCTCCTCCAGCTTCGGTGCCTGCTCCCCCAGTCAACCCCGCCCCACCCTCTGCAACCCAGAGCCGCTCTGGCCAGGCCATGGTCCTCTCCTCTTCGACCGGCCTGGCCTCCTTCCCTCCCCAGCCGTGCCCCCCATGCTGGCTTCCACCTCCTAATACGCGCTCACGCATCAGCCCCACGGCTCAGCTCCGAGCCCCTGACCGTGCCAGCCTCCCTCCTGGATCATCGCATGCTGTCCCCTCAGTCCTGCAGCCCTCCTCCCTCTCTGTCCCAGTCACCTGGCGAATTCCTCCAGGATTTAGGTCAGCCGCGTCCTTCAGGAACCTTCTTTGACCGCTTCGCCAGTGTCAGGCCTACGCGGACGCCGCGGGGGCAGAGCCTGAGGGCACATCCCCCCCCCCCCACACTGTCCACACCATGACCAGCTCCCTCTGGACGGGATAAATGAGCGGCCCGTCCTTGCTTCCCTGGGGCTGGTCATGGGCCTGGCACGCATGCGGGCGAGGCAGTGAGGCACGGCGGAGGGAGTGGGAGGTAGGCCCTGAGCATGGACGGGGTCTGATGGGGAAGAAGGCGCAGGATGGACGAGCGGGACCTCGTTGACTGTGAGAAGGGGAATCACACCCACTCGGCACCCACAGTCAGCCTCTCAGGGAGAACAGGCTAACGTTGCCTCCTTATGCGCATGTGCTGGGGGGGCTGGACCCACAGTGGCTCCTGCCTTCAGGGCCTGAACCTGGGGCCACTCCAGAAAGACCCCCAGGGCAGGCCTTGGTCCCTGTGATGTGATTCCAAAGGCAGCTCATGGACGATGCTCTCCGAGAGCCTAGCTCGCTTCTGACCTCACCGTGGACAGCAGGTCAGCTGCCGCCCCTCTCCCAGGACGTACCAGAGTCTCACCGGCAGGGCCTGGAGTGACAGTTAGGATGACAGCCATGCCTACGTTGAGAAATGCTTACTGTGTGCAGGGCACCGGGCACAGAGCCCACGCCAACCTCGGCTGCGGCAAGAATTGTGAATCGGCCACGTTTACAGACAGAATCCTGTGCCTCAAAGCAACGAAGGAGCTTTTCCTACTGTGGATGAGCCCAGGCAGCCTGCCCCCGCCCTCCAGCACCTGCTCGCCTCCCTCCTCCCCGCCTCCCACTAGGCAGGCTCCCTGGGAAGCCCTCCGTGCTGTCCTAGGAAGACACTGGCGCCCGCAGGGAGGCCGGCTGTGGGTGTGCTCCCCACCCCGAGGGCCCCAGCAGATGCAGATCCGGCTTTAGGTCCCTGTGAGAGGAACGACGACTTCATCTTGTCCAAATTGTACCTTCAAACTTTGCACAGAGGAGATGATCCCCGATTCCATAACTGGAGCATGGGATTAATCTGAGCCCTTTTATTCTTTGATTTTCTGGGGACCGGAACAAGTTTACACTTGCATGTTTTTCCGGTACCCCAGGAACGGCGAACTGGGACACTTGTCCCTTGAAGCCACCCACCCCATACAAGCCCCTCGGCTCCCAGGGTTTACAAAGGGAGCCTGTGCCGTCTGCGAGCCTCGGGTGCCCTCTTGTGGCCGTCCCGATTCCCAGCGCTCCGTGTCCGAGCTGGGGGGAGCCAGGGGCTCCCCTGGGAGGCCTGCCCGCCCTGTCAAGTGCCTCCAGCCCTGGCCCCTCCCCAGTCCCTCCTGTCTCCAGCCAGGCGGGAGACAGGCAGCCTCCTAGAGAGAAAGGGGTCTAGGGCACATGGGCGGGCCCTTTCTCAGACAAGGGACTGGAGTTGTCATCGGTTTTCAGGGGTCTTCAGAACACACCTGCACCGCTCCGCCTGATGGATGCCCAGTTTGGGAGACTGAGTGAGGAACAGAAATGCCGGGACCCGCCAGACAAAAGGCACTTCCCATAATTGCTGGTAGCATCGTTTCCTCCCCAAAACAAGATAGGATGCCCCTGCCACTGTGGGCCTCATCACCTCCATGGAACATTCTGGGCCCTGCTTCTGCTGGGCTTCCACCCCCATCCCAGGAATGATCTAGCTGGGCTCTGAGAAGGCTCTGGCCATTGAATGCCATGGGAATGAGGCCCTCGGCATACAAGGGGCCCCTCACACCACCTGTTCCTACTGCCCAACCCCAGAGCCCACATCCCCTGAGCTGGGGGGTGGCTGGGTCCTGCTCCTCGGTAGCCTGGTCCTTCTGAGCCTGGCATGGATCCCTCCAGAATTCAGGCTGGGGGATCCTTTTCTTAATTAAATGGAAGTTCTATAGATATTTTGCATGATGTGCCAGCAAGGCACAGGCACCGAGGAGACAGATTTGGGGGGCATGCTAACAGCCCCCATGACCACAGCAGCTAAGGGTTAGAAAGCGGGGTCCTCTCATGCAGCTCCCCTGCATTCCAGCTGTGATTCCACTTACGAGGGACCCACACAGAGCCTAAGAACAGCAGCTAGAGGCAGGGCAGAGGCTGGAGCTGGCCTTCAGGCCCCAACACAGAGTGAGGTGAATCCTGTTGCAAGGAACATGGGCCAGCCCATCCTGACTAGGCATGGCCAGCTGCCATGCTGCCAAGGGGTGTATCCCCAGAGCACTCCCCTCCGGACCCACGGGCCCTCCTCAAGGGGGGGCCCCACACCCACATACACACGCTGAGAAGTGACTATGGACTGGTTGGGACCAGTACTATTGGGAAGAAAAGTCTAGAAGGGATCGATGATTGGTCCAGGGATGCAGGAACCATCTGTAGGCAAAGGGGAGTCAAGCCCTGCTCCCCGCAGGAGAGCTACTCAGATCTTCATTCAAGGTCAGGAATTGCCATTCTAGGGGAACTCAGCAAAGCGTGGGAGAGAATCTCCAGGGCAAAGTTCTAATTTTGCAAAAATGTTCTTCCTGGAGAGAAAGAAAATGTGGCCAAGGCCATTACTGTGAACCAAAGAATTAAACTGATTTTTTCCCTAATATTGTGTTTAACATCCAAGAGGCATCCAGGTAGCTAGTGCTCTAAAGAGCATGTCCATTTAAGTGAAATGCCTCGAAATGATGGTGCGCTGCGGACCTGCTTTCAAATCTGACTCTAGTGATGATCAGCTGTGTGACCTTGGACAAGTTACTTAACCTTTCTGAGCCTGCATTTCCCCAGCTGTGAAAGGAGAGTAATAATAATTCATTCTTCACAGGGTGTGAGGGTAAGATAAACCAAAGTAAAGGAGGCCCAGCCCATAGCTCGGAGCACGCCAGAGGGCGTTGGAATAATAACCCTTATCTACAGGCCTCCTGTTATTCTGTTCCACTGCTACGGCCCTAATGCACGCGCTGCTGGGTGTTCGAGCCCCACCCTGCATCTAAGACAAGCCGACTTGCTCCAGGCCCCAAGAACAGCTAGGCATGCATCTTATTTGGGAACCTGAAAACTGAGATTACCTTATTTATTGTTATTGAAAATAAAACCCAAAAAACTAACCAACAGCTAGTCTTCTCACATTGTTTTATACACAGTCTTTGTCAGTTACTTCAATTAACCTTGAATCCAGGCCTGGGGGAATGGGCGGGGCAAGCATCCAATAATTGCTGCCGTGACCTCCCAAGGCGCTCCTCGGTTGAGTTTCGATGTGAGGTCCTGACTCGCAGGACAGGCTGCAGCCTGGAAGGAAGTGGGCGCATCCAAGAGCAGGTGCCCACAGAGACGCGGGGGCCCTGGTATCCTGCCCCTCGTGCTCAGGGCACACGAGTCTGGTGTCCCAACATCTGACTTTTCCAGAGATGGCCTGTGATGCTTTGTTAAATACTTTCTATTTTAATTGTAGGCAAGTCTTTTTTTTTTTTTTTTTTTTTTTAACCAATGGAAAAATTAAAACATCCCTGGGCCCCAGCTCTGAGGCAGGGGACCAGACCAGGGAGATGTTCAGCTCCCCCTCCTCCCAGTGTGAGCTCCTGAGGACTTGTGCCCCACACCCCACCCCAGACACAGGGCATTTCTTAGAACACGCACCCCCAGCCCCAGTAATGTTCAGAATGCCCAGTGACTGAAAGGAGCCCCACTGCTTGGATTTTAAAGTGAACAGAAATGTGGGCCTCATTGCTATGTAGAGGCCGCCATCTGCTGGTGGAAGGAGGTGACAGCAGCCGCTGCCTGCCTGTATCCACCTGGAGAGAGGGGGGTAGGGAGAAAGAGGAGAAGGATGCCCATGCAGCCCCTGGCCTGGGAAAGAGCCCAACAATGGGGAGCCTGAGCGACCTGAGGCATCAAGGATGTGAAGAATCTGAGCTGTCCGCCCCTAGTGATTATGGCTAGAGCAGCAGACAGGCCTGCACCTGCTGTGGGGAGGGCCAGGGCCTGCACACAGCATCTCCCTAGACAAGCATAAGGTGACTCAGTGAGCACACTCACACACAGGCACATCTGTGGCAAGTCCTCTGTCCCTGATCTCTCAGCCCTCTGACTTCAAGTGAGTGAGCCTGCTGCCCGGAATTCCCTTTAAGACCTGGGCCCCAAAGTTCTGCACTTTGCGGCTGATGTCCCCACCAACTTTGCAGGAGTGCCTTGGTCCCACCGGAGGAAACCTGGCTTGGTTCCTCAGGCCTGCCATGGATGTGGAAATAAATACTTTTCGGCAGAAGAAAGAGTCTCTGCATGAGACTCAGAGTTGACCCCTTGCTGCCCCTTCCTGGGCCAGCCACCCAGCCTTTGAAGAGCCAGGATCTCCAGGACCCACCTCCAGGTGACCTGTCCCAGCAGAGGGGTACCCTTGGAGAACTCCAAGCCCAAACAGGCAGGGGGCGGCAGGCAGATGGGTGTTCGTCCCCGACAGGACATGGCCTGAGCTACCTCCACTGACCCCATCTCGCTGCCTGCAGAGGGCGCTGGGGAAAGGTCTGCAGGAGGGCTACTAAAGGACTGCATTACTGCTTTTTGTTTTTTAAACTTTCGCTTATTTTTTGTTGCGTACGGTTTTTTACATCCGAAGGGTTTCCTATTGATTAAGTCTCTCTCTTGTTCTCACGGAACCCCCAAGAGGCACTACTGTGCCCTGTTTACAGATAGATAAATGGAGGCCTGGAAGGCCCAAGAACTGGGCCAGCCCCCCGGGGCTCAGCCCTCCAAGCAGGGAGGTGGTGTCGATACCACATGTAGGATCAGAGATTTTTTTTTTTTAAGATTTTATTTATTTATTTGACACAGAGAGAGAGATTACAAGCAGGCAGAGAGGCAGGCAGAGAGACAGGGAGAGGAGGAAGCAGGCTCCCCGCTGAGCAGAGAGCCCGATGTGGGCCTCGATCCCAGGACGCTGAGATCATGACCTGAGCCGAAAGCAGAGGCTTTAGCCCACTGAGCCACCCAGGCGCCCGGATCAGAGATTTTTATAACAGAACATACTCTTTGATGGCAGTCACATGGGCTCCGCAGGGAGCAGAGCATGTTCAAAGACCCAGATTTTATTCCCACCACCCCCTACTCACTGAGTTTTCCCACTCTTTGATAAAACAACAACAACTGCATAACTCCAAGTTACTATGAGCCAAGGAATGAATATACATCTATATATTGTCCAAAGGAAACCACCCATGATGGAATTTTTAGTGCCCCCATTTTTAGATGAGACATGTGAGACTCAGAGAAGTTAAGCAACTGGCCTAAGATCACACAGAGTGGAGTGGGGGATCTGGGCCTAGGGATCAGATCAGAGTCTGAACACACCCTCCTGTCCTCTAGAAAGCAGGCCAGCATGAACAAAACCCCGAGACATTCTCGTTCCTAAAACACAGAGTGTTCCTAGAATGGCCGCCCAAGGTCAGGTTCATTACATATACACAACTACATTCACCAAGGAGTAAGCAGGACCAGCGGATTCTGGCAGCTGCTGATAAAGAGAGAGCTAGAGAGGGAGAGAGAGAGAGAGAGAGAGAGATGAATTCCTTCAGATAGCACTGTTAGAAACCTTCCCATGATGACATTAAAAGTGGGCTTTAAGTGATTTATTTTTTCAATCTGTGAATCTAAACAAATGATCTCCCTTCTAGGTACATCGATCATATGATCTCCTTCACAGCTGTGAAAAAATGCTATTAGTGCTTTCAAAGCAGTTTTATCACAGATTAAAGAAGCCTGGAAAAAAAAAATTGGCAACCGGAGACAGCCATATGCCTACTTGACCTAGGACCATAAACCTGTTGTTCATTCCAGAGAGGGGATTACGGCATTACTTTTAGTAAGTTGCTTTTCATATGGAAATTTCTTTTCATAGTAAAGATCTGTCTTTAATAGCATCATCCTAAAAACATGCCTATTTTTTAATTCCCTGATCATGGACATATAGATTTTTATAGTGTCTGCAAGCATACATTAATGTTAATTTCACCATTCTCCTTTGTATTTTGTTAATGTCACAATCTGCTGTAAAACCTTGCCAAGTTTCTTAACTGTCATGTTAATTCCGAGACCTATTCTGCACTCTTTGACATTTCAGGACAGAACAAGGCAGTAAAAATAGATTAGAAACAGCTTATAAGTATTATAAAATCTAGAACTTTGCAGATGGCGGAATTAGGTCTGCTGAATGGAAATTTAGCAACTCTGAGCACAATAATATTAGAAAAGCCTATTCATTTCTAAGGTAAATATTTGGAAGGGGTTGCACAATGGTGGCTGCAGGAGTGTGGGGGAACTTACAAAATGCAACAGAGTTATGTTATTTTAAGCAACTTACTGGATACATACACCATATCCTGAGGAGTTTTGGGTTTCAAAGGTTTTCTCTACCATATAAATAAGGGCGCATAGTAAGAGCTTGATTTTATTCATGGTCAGTTCAAAGATCACACAAATTATTTCACGCAGAGGATTTGTCTGCATTTTCCTAAGTCAAAGCAGAGTATTACTGTACTTAGATATTAAATGACACTACCACATGCTAAGAAATTTGCACGAACGGACAGGAAATTAGACACTGTTTTCTTAAACTGATTGCTACAGAATGCCCACTGTTTAAATGTGCACTATCCATTTCAAAGGGAAGCCCTGGCTGATTTCAGGAAGTTTAAAATCAGCTCATGGAGAAGCAGGACAAAGGTGGGTTAAATATGTCCCCCACCCCCCAACCACTGGGGGAAACAATTTCTTTAAAAAAAAAAAAGGAAGGAGAAGAAGAAGAAGAAGAAGAAGAAGAAGAAGAAGAAGAAGAAGAAGAAGAAGAAGAAGAAGAAGAAAAAAGAAAGAAAGAAAGAAAGAAAGAAAGAAAGAAAGAAAGAAAGAAAGAAAGAAAGAGAAAAAAACATTTCCTTTTTTCTTCAGGGAGGACTTATTTTTTCCATCATCCTTGTTGAGTTGCTGATGAATTGTTCACATCCCTTGCCAAGCCCCACCCTCTGCCTTCCTCATTATTTGCTGCATCTTTTTCCCACAGCTCGGACCAGCCATCAGAGAGGCTTAAAGACAGCACCGTATTACATGGGGAAATGGCTTGCTGTTCCCAACTGATCCCCTAATACGTTATGTTGAAATGATAATTGGTACACTCCTCATTGAAAAATACGAGAGAAAAACTACTTTTCAGTCACCACAAGGTATTATCTTAGCTCATGTATTCAGAACTAACAGATACATTAAAAAAAAAAAAAAAAGATCCCCCCACCCCCCCCCATCGGCGGGAGACACTGCAGTCTGCAATTCTTTTCAGCTGACATAATCCAGATTGATTCGTTCAGCAGATAAAATTCAGGCCACTTCTGCCCTTTATGGGAGCAACATAATACCAGTCTTTATTCAGTAACAATGTAACATAATGGGATCGGAATGTGCAAAATGACTGTTCTTAAATTACTGTGCCTCACAAGGGCCCAACACAAGCTGGGGCTTAATGTAAAAAATCATTAGGCACAGATTACTAAAGTGCTCCTGCATTAAGGAGGTCAAACCGAGCCTGTTTGTGGCATTTTCCAGGACAGAAACTCTTTGCTACTATCTTGATTACGACTGTGTGCTGGGGGGCCCATCCCAGCACCCACAGCTTGGGGGCTGTGGCTTCCGTAAACAGGGGCGTTGGGCAGGCTCGGGGATCGGACGCCAGGTGGTGGATGGAGCCCAGACAGAGTCCACTGTCACAAGGCATTTTCAAGAAAGTTTGGTGCATCCCATAATTTAAGCTCTGAGCAACTAAACTATGCTAATTTTGAGATCTTCGGGGCTTGGTTATTAAAATATATAGGAGATTTGGAAAATAAAGAAAAGCATAAAGACAGAATGACTAATGTCCTCCCATCATCTCAATACCTGGAAATGACCCCTGGGTATTCTGAATATAAATTCATTCCTCTTATTTTTTTTTCTGTGCATAACTATATAATATGTTTTTACAAAATTTATGCTTCAAATATAGCTTTTCACTAAATGTTATAGGTATTGTCGATATTTCTCCACATCATTAATTATTCCTCTGCAATATAATTTTATGGCTACATGGTGTTCCTTCATGTGGAGACACCTCATTTATTTAATTTTATCCCGATTCGTGGGCATAGAGCTTGTTTTCTAAGTCTTCCCCATTATAGAGGATGTGTCAATGAATATCCTTACAGAAAAATATGCCCCCACGTGTCAGATAATTTTCTTTGAGTTCCTAGAATTGGAATTGCTGAGTGGAAGGAAATGAATATTTTGTGTCTGTCCGATTCATATTTCTTCGTCGGTCTCCAGAAAGTTTGCACCCATTTGTGCCATCGTTTTTACAGGACTCCATACTTCCAAGGATGGGTTCAGAACCCATCACACCAGCCTCATCCTCTGCCCGAGCAACACACTCCAAAGATTTCTTGAACGTTGCTTTATATCCACTGACATCACCCAAGAATAGCACTGCTAATGTTTGTGTCCACACACCCACACACAAAAACTCTCATCAGGAGAAATATTAAATTAAGAGAAACCATTGGGGCCGGCTCTTAGAAACCTAAGGTTGCCTAAGAAGATTCTAGAAGAGTGTAATAGGACAAAACAGAGCGGACAAGATTTCCCTGGCATTGAAATGATTTTTTTTTTCAACTTGCAAGTCCAAGCTTCATGCAATTTAATTTTTGCATTTGAGAACATTGCTCGTCTCTTATCTTATTTAAATAGAAGACTTCCAAAATTCGAATCACTGAATCACCAGGTGGCCTCCGAGATGATGCAGTTACTCTTCGGAACAGTGGGCTCATGTCTGGAAAGGGGCCTGGTATTTGGTCAACGTTTGCACTAAATGAAGCAGGCACCCTGTGTGTGTGTGCACAGGCCTGCGGGAGATCGTTCGTGAAGCAGAGATTTTGCGTGTGTGATATATATAAACACGTGCACATAAATCTATTTATCTGCGGAAGGAGCATCACCATTGTAGACTCATCATTGAAACTCACACCGTCTGAAATATTTGCATGTGATTACGAGCCTCCACTGTCAATCATGACGGCACAAATCCAATACCCAGGCCATATGGCCTTGAAACTTTCAATCGATAGGAACCTTTTAAAGCTGAAGCTTCAAAAAGTTGTATCAAATATATATCCAATGAGAAGAAGGTTAATTGAATAATTGATTACTCAGTAACAATTAAGTGCTCTTCAGATATCTTTGGGAAATCTTGAAATATAATGGTGATAGATATTTATTAGTTTATCAGTTACTATTGCATTATATATTTATTTTTAGGCCGAGAGTCAATTTCTTTCATTTATATATTTTAACTTCAGAATCCCTGGGGTGAAATGATACATATATTGTTACTACTACAAAACCAAGAACATGGAAAGATGGACAGAAATCTGTCCGATCCAGGGTTACCAACCTTAAAACAGCTTCTTTGTGACAAGTCTTAGGTAAACTAATCAAACAGGCCTCTCACAAAGATGTCTGCTCCAAAATGTAGTTCCTCTTGCAAGGGACACTTGGGTGATGGTGTCAGTATCGTGTGGGTCTTCCTGGCACCTCGGTTCTCTTCAAGAGCACCCAAATCTTTAGGTCCCCACAGATAAAATGGCCAAGAATTACATCTCTAATAAGCAGAGTGAACTTGTCCCGTTACCTCCATTTGTTAGCAAATCTCTTAGATTTGTTATCTATGTCCTTTTCAAAGGAGCTATATAGATGGAGATTTATGACATCACCGATAATCTATCAAAGGGGGTCAGCATCCATGCATTGAGTGCACACGTGTGCATGTGCGCGCGTGCACACACACACACACACACACACACACACCCCTCGGCACCAAGTACAGTGAGGGTAAGGACAGATGCTGACTCTACTCTTTAGCAAGAGGAGTCCAAGTGCTAGTTCTGTAGACCACGCTTGCCTGCATCACCTTCACCTTTGCCCAAGAGCTCAGAGGAGCTTCTCTAATAGAAAAAATCTCTGAATAATCCCTGTGCAACTGGTAAAGTTATATTTCCTTGACACTAAGGTTTCAACAGGCACACCTAAGACATGACGAACTGGACACCAGAAGCCTATTCTAAACGGGAGTGAAAAGTGCTTACGTAATCACTGAAACCCAGGCTGAATGCTATGCATTTGATACATCTCTCTGTACTTGCCCATTCATTTACTCATTCAAGAAATACGTCCGGAACCTTCTCTGTGGGCTGGGCACTGGGCTCCCCAGAAGGGACAAAGGAGTGAACAGGACAGAGAGGGTGTCTGACTGCTTGGAATGCTCAGTCTGGTGGGGGAATCCGACTAAAAGAAAAAAAGATGAAGAAATTGAAAACATATAATTTTTAATAACTGCTGAGAAGTAAGTAAAAGACCAAGGGAAGAAATACTAGAGTAATAAGCCATTTTGGAGTGGATGGTCATAAGCTGCCTTTTTGAGAACAAGATATTTCAGGTGAGATCTAATGAATGAAAAGGAGTTGGTTAGACAAGGCCTTGTATGTGTGCATGTGCGTGCACGCGCGCGCGCGCACGTGTGTGTGTGTGTTTGGTGACTGGAGACTTATCAGTTATTCCAGGCAGTGAGAACGGCATATTCAAAGGCCCTGAGGTACCAAATTGCTGGCAGTATTTAACCATCGGAGAGAAGGTCCATGTGGTTGGAGCAGAGCCTGAGAGACAAGGTCGTGGGTCAGGTAGGGACCTAATCACCTTGGGCTTTGTGGCCAAGGGAGTTTGGGGTTTAAATGAAAGGGATGGGAAGCCACTGAAAGGTGTTAGAATATATGGTCCTTTTTCTAACTTTAGGAGCTCACTGTAGTTCAAGGGTATAAAGTGGTTTGGAGGAAGATCTCAAAGCTCCGATAACATTGCCCAGGTATGAGATAATGGCCTCACGGTAGAAGGGCAAAGACGGAAGGAAAGCGGGATTCTTGATTTATTTGGAGACAGACTTGGCCGGGCTCTCTGGTGGATTGGAGGCACGCACAGAGGAAAGGGAGGGGTCAAGGAGAACTCCTAGGTTTGACATTGTGAAATATTGAAGTGGAGAACCCCAATAGAGACTTAGGAAAGGAATTCTGGAGGAGAGAAGGGGCTGCAGGCTTGTGTCTGAGAGCCACCCCCTCCAAAAACGCACACAAGTGATGTGGAAACTCTAACAAAGGTTGAGACGTCCCAGGAGACAAGGAGCCGGGAGTGAGCCCCAAGGAGCCCAAGGAGGGCAGACAGAGGAGCAGGACCAGCAAAGTGGGCCAAGGAAGAGAAGCCCATGAGGCAGAAAGAAGACTCAGAGAGTGGTCTCACGGGAGCTGGGAGGACCGAGACTTTAGCCAGTGACTGTCCCCGCCCCCCTTGGACATTAATGCTTTCTCGTGAGATCCCTGCCAGCCGCTTGCCTGCAGACTCCAGAGCTCTCTGAGGCCAGTTCTGTTCCCCTACTCACTGTGGGAGGTCCAGTCACTGCCCGGCCGTTGCATTCCCACTGGAACCTGTCTGGCACCGTCCTGCACTCTTGGCCACGCTGTCCTCTATGTGCCTTCTACTGTCCAGGACATGGCCGGACGTGGGGTTCCGGCCAATGGTGGCCAAGCCATGCCAGTGGGTGGCCTCATGAGTGTGGTTTGGATACTTTCTTTCTGCCTTTTTATGTTTAATTCATTTAAGATTTATTTATTCACTTGAGAGCCAGCACTGAGGGAGAGGGAGAAGCGGACTCCCCGCTGAGCAGGGAGCCGGATGCGGGGCTCAATCCCAGGATTCTGGGATCAGAACTGAGCCCTCCAGGCACCCCTTCTTTCCGGCCCTTCCAATGCTGGCATTCCCGCCATCGGTAGGATATCTCAGATGAAATATTGCCCCTGCTGGCTCTCACCCCGGAAGGGCCGACCCCAGGCGACCCGTACATCACCTCCAGGAGGAGGGGGCTTGGCAAAGCAGACAAGGTCAGGGGCCAGAAAGCCTCCAGGGGAGGTTCTCCATGTCCGGGGACACGGGCCGCCCACCCCGTTGAGCCTCCGCGGCGCTTTCCCGAGTGCACGCGGACCCCGCGTGACCTCCTCGCGTTAGGGACGTCAGAACGCGGCCCTCCACGGGCGGGGCATCTAATGACACTGACTCGGAAGCCCCGAGTCGTTGCCAGCGTGTCAGGGGCGAGCCGGGCTTTCTGTAGAGCCTCATAACAAGATGACAGGCGTCGCTGTCCAGGGACCGACGGGGGAAGGCGGCGAGTGTCACAGACCAGAGAGCAGATGTAGGATCGCGTCCCTGCCGAGATGGGAACGACACCTTGTGACCCTGGAGAGTGTGCTTCGAGGCGCTAACCTGACTCTTCCACCTGCACACAGCGCAGTAGGGACAGCCGGCAGCTCGGCAAGTCGGGGGGCGCGGGGGCGGCCCGAGCCAGAGCCCAGCACCTTCCCGGGCCGGGCCGCCGGGGCGGCTGCGCAGCGTGCTCCGGCGGGGGCCTAACCCAAAGCACGCTGGGGGTTTAATATTGTCTTAATGTGATTAAAACCCTAAATTAATTTATTTTCTTCTGCTAGAAAATAGTCCGGCACTGCTGTATTGCAATACTGTGCTAAGAAGAGCAGTCTGATAAAATTCATTAGAAAAGAATTAAATTCATCATATAAAACACAGTCATTTTATTTTAAGTAGCTCCCAATTCAGAAGACCAGGCAATCGTTCCACTGAGGAATAGCAAGGACAAACTGGAGAGGAAGCCCAGGCTGGGTCTCCAGGAGCCGGGGACTTGTTGAGGCGAGGAGGACTCGCCTTTGTTCGGGGTCCTTCCAGATATTTTCAGACATTGACGGAAGTGGAATTTTTAACTGATCAGAGCAAAAGACACCAAGAGCGAGAAGACATCCTTGCTACCTGCCTTTCTCGGATGAAGCTATAAAACACTGTCAGGCCCTCCCTGTCGTTCAAGACCCAGCTCCATCTCACCCCCTTCCCAGCCCTTGCTTCCTTTCCGCCATTTATTTTGACTTTATCATTCACCGTCTCAGGTAGCGACATGATTTATATGCTTCGGCCTCATTTCCACAAGTAGCCTGCGAACTCCTTTGGGGCGAAGGCTGATTTCAGACCTGGCTTCTCCAGCTCCTCACCGCTCCGTGGCTGCCAGCCCCCAGCCCCCAGCCCCCAGCAGGGTGCCCAGCCCCTGGCAAGGTGGCTACCTTTGGGTGCCATTTGCTTTTGGGGCAACGTGTCATAGACTCCCTTGTCCCTCTGCACAGACGGGAAGGAGCAGAACCCTGCGAGAAGTCTCGAAGAGAGCAGGGACCTTTTGCCGTCAGCTGGCTTTCCCAGTGCTCTCTGTCACTGAGCATTCCAAAATCTAACCACCTGGTACCTGTTAAATGACTGTTGCACTGCATTTTGTAAAAGGAAGGAAAAGTAGAGAGTTTAAATCAAATGAAATGTATTTAACCAGCGACGGAGTGCTGACGGCTGCCCATCTGAGTGGCCCGTAGGAGTCCCTCTGAGCCCCTGAAGGTACCTTCTGCTTCTGACTTCTCGGAGGTCCTGAGCTCTGCTGGAGGAGTGGAGCCGGGCCCCGGAGCCACCCCTCCCTCGTTCACCGTGCAGAACCTGGTGGCAGGAAGACCCTGCCTCTAACCAGCATTCGACGGTCAAACATTCCTGACATTTTATCCCTGGATTCTGCTGAAGGATGGAAACGTGGAAGCTGGAAGCAGGGTCAGCTGAAGGGCGTCAGAGCACCTGCCTGGTGCTGAGCGGGGTCTGCCTGCCTGGAGGCCGGCTCCCCGGTCCCCCGAGCCAGGCTGTGGGATCGCTCAGAACTCCCGGCTGCTGGTCCTCACACGGGGGCCGAGCCTCTGTCAACACAGCAACGGCGCCGTGACCGGTTACAGGGACGGTCTCAGTCGGAGGGGCAGGATGCGGGGTTGGCCGCTGTCAAGGCAAGCAGAAGATCTCTTTGCTTAGAATCAGTGGCCGTCCCGGAAAAACCTTGGGATGCAAGGATGCCACATTTTTTGTCTTAAGCAACCACAAATGTTGACTTTGGCTGTTTTTTTTTCCCCCCATACCCAACTCCAGCATGCCCTTTGGTTTCCAGGAATGTCTGCGGGTCCGTGAATGTGGAGAGGGAGTGAAGGGGATCACTCAGGCAAACAATCACACGTTGGTTTCTTCTAAGCACAGATGAACATTTCAGATTTCGCGATAAGACCCCCAAACTGCCCACCTAGGAACTGGATGACTGCCATGCTCAATTGCCATGAATATTGGCCACCCCCAGGGCAGAGATGGGTTTCCCGCCCTCTGGACCCCACAGAGCCCAGACACCGCCCTTGGCTCCCACCTCTGCCAGGGAGCCCTCTGCACACGCCCACTCATTTCAAACTTGGCGTTGGCCACAGGGAGGGAGGTTCTCAAGACATTTAGTTAGCTGAGAATTTCACACTCTCCAGTGGTTTGCTGGGGAGAACAGCAGAGCTACCGAATGACTCCTGAAACAGCAAGGCTGCCATTGCCTGAAGGCAAAGCTGCAGCCCTGAGGAGGAGTTTGGGTTCTGATGTGGGCAGAAGTTCTCAGGTCCTGAAAACTACAGCTTCCGTCCCTGCAGCCTCCCTGTGTGGGCTGGGGCCCAGTGCTTCGTGCCTGCTGGTAAAATGCAGTGTTGAGCCTTGCAGCCTGGGTGGAATACACCCAGGGGTGGAGAGGTCCGTGAAGAAGTGCAGAGCCAGGCATCCCTAAAGACAGCAGCCCCCTCCCCAGCTCTGTCCCTTGTCCCAGATACTCCCCTTTCCCCCAGAGAACCTGAAAACCTGGATTTGTAAGTAAAATCTCAGTTTTAGAATGCTTGCAACTAATTGAAGATCAAAGTGTAAATATCACTCACACACGCCAAAGGAAACCCCTCCGTGAGCCGGGTGCAGCCCCCCAGGCCTTCCTGCATGTCCTGATACCTGACCTGGGCTGCTTGGAGGGCCTCACCTTGCCATCCACTCTTCTCATCAGCTTTGCTCACCCGAGGGGATGAACAGGGAGGAGAAGGTGGACAAGAGCCCCGGGTCAGCGTGTGGTCCGTGGACCAGTCGCACTGGCATCAGCCAGGAGCAGATGAGAAGGGCACATTCTCACACCTTCTCAGACTTTTGGAGTCAGAACCTGCATTATCACGACATCCACAGTGATTTGTTTGTCCGCTAGACTTGGAGAAGCACCTGTTTAGGGCTAAGTGGGAGAACTGGGTAGAGAGTGGGGAAAGCCTTTCCCTTGTCCAGAAGACGCAGATGCCCGGACACAACACCTTCCACCTCCACACTTGCGGGACTAGAAATAGTCACCGTAGTCCTGGAGGGGAGGCTGCCCCCTGGCGGGGAGCCAGAAGTGGGTGTCCGGAACTCCCGTCTGGCCTCCACACTGCAGGACCGCTCCACACTGCAGCGCCCCAGACGCAGGGCCAGTCACCAAAGTGATGCCCCTCGGCTCAGATCACCAGGACCAGGATCGCAGGAAAATTCTCTTTGGAAATCAGCCTTTCCTAAAACGAGAAGTTTCACGCTACTGGCTCCAGACCCTGGAGGGGGCAGACGGAGCACAATAGAGAAGAAAGGTTCCTGATGCGTCCTACATAACCATCAGGTCTTCTGCTCCTTAGAAAACACCTCTTGGGGCACCTGGGTGGCTCATTCCGTTAAGCGACCGACTCTTGGTTTTGGCTCAGGTCACGATCTCAGGGTCATGAGAAGGAGCCCTGTGTTGGGCTCCATGCTCGGGGGGGTGGGTCTGCTTCAGATTCTCCCTCTCCCTCTGTCCCTCCCCCACCCCCAAATAAATAAATAAACAAACAATTAAATCTTAAAAAAAAAAAAAAAGAAAAGAAAAAGGAAAGCACTTCTCAGCATCCACGGGGCCTCCGGTGACTGTAGAAAAGTGTACGTTTCTGTCTCGGTTTTGCTTCTCCGACTCTCCCCAAATCCCCAGGCCTCGTCCGCAGAGACACATCTATCGATAATTACAGAATACACAGCTTTGGGGGCATTTCCCTTCCATTCACGACATTTACTGGTGTCAGTCTGAGCATAAATACAATTAGATTTGAGAGTTCTATTACAAAAGCCAATAAAGTGGGCCTCAGTAGAGATTCTAAAATTACTTAACTTTTCTTTAGAAAAATATTAAAACAGTATTATCACATCAATGAGAAGAAAAGACAGGAAGATAATAAAGTTATGTTAAACCTCCCTGTATTTACTCATGTGTGAAACAGTTATGTCTGGTCACATAATTGCAATGGTTCTGAGAAATATTTCATATTTTATAATGAACATTAAAAGAGTTTGTGGATCATTACTTTATATGAGTTCCAAAGTTATTACATAAAACCCAATAGGAATGGTTATAAATTATCGGATCCTCCGGCCCGGCCTTGGTAAACATAACATGGAGACTGAGACATTTCAGCAGACAAGATTCATGAGAAGAGGTAAAAGTCTCCCTGCATTTTAAGGGGGGAGAGAAGACTAAAGTACTTGTTACCAGCTCTTCACAGTTTTGTCTCTGTTTCAAAGAAATTCTATTGAACCACTAGCTTAAGCCACACACACACACACACACACACACACACACACACACACACACACAGCTTCCTTTAGAACAAAAGAGAACTCACTTTCAGACACTGCTCTCATCTTTCCATCTCTTATTACCCAAACTGTGGCCTTTAAGGTCACAGCAAAACTCGTGAACTTTTCAACACAGCACGGGTTTAAACTACTGTACTTAGCAGACTCATACGGTCACCAACAATTATTTGTTTTCCAAAGGAGATCCTCTCTTTGAAATCTGAAAATACAGCCTCTTCGCAGAAACTGAGGAGTTAATAACACTCTGAGTAATTCAAAAAAAATTTTTTTTGTCTGCAAATAGGTTGGGAGACAGCATTTTAATTAAAAGCGGTCATTTGCAAATCCCAGTTAAAACAGGTGCTATTCTATTTACTTGTGCTTATCATTTTTTTTTTAAATCAGAGCATCCTATTTTGTTTAGAAATTACACCTGCCACTTCGTTTGCGCCCGGCTTCTGCTTGGTTGAGGGTTGAGCGTCAGGGCAATAGCAGTTGTGTGAACAAAGTTAGGACCAGAGAGAGGAATTTGACCCCCCGACAGCATCCAAGAAGCCCGTTACCATAGCGGTGCTCTGGACATGCTGACAAGTACAGAGCTTCCCTAAGAAACCCAGCCTGCAAAGTTCCATATCCAGCTCCAAGAAATACGGGTGCCTCCCTCCCTGCCCTGGGGCTTGAGCAGCACTGCCCTGGATGCTGGAGGCGGGAGGGAGAAAGGATGCCGGCTTTCCTGGGGTCCTGGCCCCGACCCCCGTGTGGGTCCTGCACCTTCCAGCTCCCCACCTTGCCCGGGGCTGTCCCCTTTAGAGGGAGCAGCTGTTGGGGAGGCTTTCTCGGCAAACAGATGTCTTTGGGAGAATTTAAAGCTCTGAGTTGGAGGCCAGATTCTGACTGTACTTTGAATTATGTCTGCCTCGATCATTATGCAGTCATTCACATATATTTTAGACATCAATATTGTCTTAAAATATTCCCAAGTTCTCGATGCTATTTATATGCTTCGATTCTTTGCTTTGCTTCTGCTCTGTCCGTATGTTCCAGCTTCCCGGAGTCAGAGGGCCTACATATCATCTTAACAAATATTTTTATTGGGGAGGGGTTTGCTATTGTATCCTAAATAATTTCTCTCCGAATTGAACGGAGACCAACATTCCTGAGAAGTCTACCAACCCTCGCAACCTGTTTGAATGGAGAAGTCACCAGTTTGGGGATTATTTAAGATGAAACAATGTCATGTTTTGCCTTGGTCCATAGATAGCAAGTTTTACTAAACAACAAAAGAGTATAAAGATGCCAAAGTACAATGTGGGTGGAGGGGGGGGAATCTCCCTTCTTCGTTACAGAAATGCTAATTTGGGTAATATCTGGGATTTTGATAAAATGTAACTCTGCAGGTGAAAAAGCTCAAAGTGTGAAAAAAATAAAAGGACAGATATTTTCAGGACTTAAGGATGAGTATGGAGAGGTTGGAAATCTTGTAGGGACATTCTAGCCCATTTAGCATTGGGCCATGGCTAAGGTCATCTTCATGGGACCCTCAGAACCTAACATCATAAGCCCAGCTTGGTCAATTAGATTCAGGGACTATGTTCTTAACTTGAAAACGGGGTCAGGGCTCGACTCCCTAAAACTAACCTATGGATCATCTTGTCCTTGTTAGTGGATAATCCCTCGGAAGCCTTGCTTGTGATCACCTCTAGGTGGTGCTAACACTGCATAGCTTCTGCTTTTCGGCACAATGAAAACATTAATTTGCTATGAGATAATTTTTGACGTAAATGTAAAATGGTGCCCATTCGAACTCAATAATGAAGCATGGAGCATTTCTGCAGCTCCTAATTTGACTAGTTAAATGACTCCATTACGTGTCTAACAGACAGAAGCAAATAATTTCTGGTCAGTTGATGTTCACTTATCCGTATCATTTTGCCCTGAAAATAAAGTCTCTAATCTACAATTCCTTTGTCTTAGTTTTTTTTTTTTTTTGCTTAAGATTATTAGAGCAAATATACTTAAATAATTCCGATTAAACCAGTTCCAACTAACGATTAAAACGTCAGAGCACACGGGCACATCGATGATCAGTAACAGGGTAGACAGATGACCGGACGGCCCCTCCCGAATGACTCCAACCTTTGCCCCCATCCCTTGGTCTGGGGGGGGGGCGAGGATGGATTTGAGGTTTCAAAAGAACAAGTGTTCACCTTTCCAGTCCATTGTCTCTCTGTGGCCAAAAGAAGGCTGCTGCCTGTTCTCTTCCCCCTTTTTACTTTGCCACGTAACTTTGAGGGTGTTTGGGAAATTTTCAACAGGATGCACTCACTATAGCAAAAAATGCTGCTTTAATAAATATCGAGTGATGAATAATTTTGCCCAAAGGGGAAAAAATGGTTAATATTGAATCTTAATGTTCCTCATCTAAATGCTTTTTTCTTCCTGCTAAAAACAAGTTCAGAATTAAAGCGTATCAGTTTACACATATTGCATGCATATTAGTGAGACACAGCTGTGTATGTTCCCCTCTTAAGAGCCATATGATTAAGTTATGGGATATCATATAATCCAAACTCCTTTTCTATTGGTCACCTTTCACAGACAAAAGCTTTTTAGTTTTAGGTCTATTAAATGACAGAATGTCCGATTCTGTGAATGCGCAAGTAATTATTATGGAGCACCTGTGTCTCTTATTTTCGCTTAGAAAGTCCATCTACAAATTGCTTTTGGAACGGCGCTCGGAGACTGACACAGGACTGCGCTCCCCGTCTGGGGCAGCTGTCTGTGACTCAGTGAGGTGGAACAAGATTCTGGGTTCCAGGTCCCTGGTCTCCAGATCCCGATGAACTGTAGGATGACAAGCCCAGGCCATCCCACCGCCATAACCCCGAGGCAAAGGGGCAGTGGCCGCTTTCTGTGTGGAAAAAACAACGGGGAGTGACGAAGAAACCCCAAAGTTTGCAGGGAGCCCTGCCCCTCTACTTTTTGTGGCTGTGCCTACGTCATGTCAGCAACCAGTTTGAGCAGAGCAACTGGTTTTTTCTAAAGCCAACATTTGAGCCACTTTTAAAGGATCTTCATTTTTCCCCAAAGTAACATGCTCTTGGACTCAATTAAATGCAGTTTTTAAAACCTGGCTCGAGTGTGTGTATAGACTGCTTTTATTAAGCTTTTGGATTTCCAGATCCCTCCACGTGTGCAAATTTTTGCCATCTGCATCACGAGGGACACGGGTCGTGTGCCCTTGGCCGTGCAACCCATGTCCAAAGGACTATTTATGACTCATAACTCGTTTGGGGAGATTTTGGACGGCTGCTGGTTCTGCAACAGAGACAAGCAGCCCTCCCCCTTCAGGCTCGCGCTGGAGGGGCCGGACCTCGCACCTCTGTTTCCCCTGCCCAACGTGCCCCGTGACAGCCATCAGCACCAGGCTCTTTGGTGCTATGTAGGTCGAGCGGCCTGTGGGTTTGTAGGAAGGATTTGGCCTTTTGATTTGGTGTAGAATTTACAACCTGAGAGCGATGTTGCCGTGTGCGGATCTGGGTTGTGTGTGCTGGAAAAGGAAACGAGGTCACGCTAGGAGAGAATAGTGCATCTAAAGAGGCTTCCGCGGGTCCTCAGCTCGGGGCCGCGAAACCCCTCGCCGTGGCCATCGCTCTGACTGGGGCACCTGCCAGGAGGCGCGGAGGACAGCTCCGGGGTGTGCCCCTTCCAAGGGGCGCCGCTCTAATCTGTGTCCTGGGAACAGGTGTAAAAGGAAGCCAATGCCGTCAGGACGAGTCCACAGTGCAGCCCAAAGGCAAGAGGGCCTCAGAACACATAGCGGGCCAGCAGGTACGTGGGACTCCGAAACACCGCTTAGCAAGCAAGGAGAGGAGAGCTGCCGGGCTGCAGCTTACTTCAGAGGAAAGATTTCCAAGACGGCACGTGGGAAACCTTACAACTCCCTAAAACCCGCCGCGGGAGCCGGGTTCCTCTAGCGCAGATCATCGGGGGGGCCCAGGACTAAACGCTTCCCCTAGAACAGCTGAAGGCATCAAAAACAGTTTAACTACCCAAGGGTCGGCACTCCTGGCCCCAAATTAAAAGTCAGAGATGCTCTCAGCCCTCGGGAGAGGAAATACCCACTTCTGAATTGGGGGCTCGGCGAGGTGGTGCAGACACTGAGTGTGCGATGCCTTTCCTGGGACTGTAACCAGGCAGGGAGCACAGTTTCTTGGAACAAGGGGGTGACAATTGTGAAGGAAAATGGAAAACAGAGGCTTTGCCTTCTTGTCCATAAAGGGAAGGCGAGAGCAGATGCCAGCAGCAGACAAGCATTTCCCAAGGAGAGGAAAATATTTCCGAAGGAAATCAGCATCACAGCAGAACAAACAGGTGAGAAAGAAATTAGAGAGTCTGAAGACGGCTAACTCCAGGACCAGATGGGAACCATCTTAGCATTTGCACGAGAGGAGGCAAGCAAACGGGGGAATGATTAGCAAATACCTTTTAAAAGTACCCCGGGAAAGGGGAGGAGCAGCAGTGGACGAGAGCCCGTACGCAACACCTATATTTAATAACGACTCCGAGGGAGATCGAGGAAATTAAACACCAGTAAGGTTGACTAGAGCAGTGGGGAAGATATTGGAAACACTAATCAGGGACAAAATAGGGAAAGTTATGATTTAATTAAAGATATTCAGCATGGATTCACAAAAGGGAGATCATACGTAACAAAACTAATAGAATATTTTGAAAAAGTAACAAAAAGGAATTGAAGAGGGAAACCAGGGGTATAATTTACTGGGACTTTAAGAAAGCTTTTGAGGCACTGCCTCACAAAAGGCTAATCTCCAGTGGTGGGGAGTTTGGGTCTGAGTGTGGTGGGGGTGGAGAATGAATGAAGAATTGTCTGGACCGAGGGTACTTGTGAGCATTACCATGAAGAGATTAGGATAAAGGGAGGAAACAGACTGCTGGAATTTCCCGAGATCTGAATTTTTTTAATTAATTTTTTAAACATAGCGCATCAGTAGCCCTGCTTAGGAAATGTGCCCAAATGTGATGAATTTCTCCTGCAGGTATCATATTGGAAGGCAGGTGCCAGTTAATGCTACAAGGACCATAGCTTTGGGAAGGATTTGTTGAAATTTGATGAATACATGACTGTTCCCAATATACAATGAGACTGTTTGTGGCCAACAAGGGGGCATAGCCACTAATTGCCATATGAATAATGAACACAAATAAAGAGGGAGCGTATGAATATAAAGAGCCACTGCTCTATGATACAAACAGGGTACCCAGCGGTACCCACCGATGGGTAGGGTCCTGCCTTCACACGCACACGCGGACCCCACCGCACGTCCACACGAGACATAGCAACACTCTCAAACACGCTCTGGTGCCTTACAAAGATGCATGTGTCTGTGCGGCACATACCCCCACGCACACCTTCCTAAACACACTCCATGCACCTTGATGCCCGTGGGAGGGACTGCATACACGCACAGTCACCAACGTGTTCGTGCCTGTCCCGAGACGACTCTGCAGCGTAGAGCTGGAACATGACAGATGCAAAGGAAAGAATGTACTATTTTCCACGGGGAAATATTGGGGGGCAAATTCCAGGGGAAAAGGCCCCCTTAGTCACATTACAGTAATAATAGATGCCACAGGAATAAAAGCGGAGGCAGAGGGGCAGAGGAACCACGAGGCACAAAAAGACCTTTGTTGCTACAAGCCAAACCAGATCTGAATACCTTCTCTGGAAAAATAGCAAGGGAACGATCATGGCAGAACGCCCCACAGGGGCCCAGGTCTTACCCTCCGGGACAGGAGCCTGCAGAGGGTGCTGACCCCATCTGCGGACCCGCAGCCCTAAGGGGCCGGATCCGGAGCTGACCTCGGGAAGAGCCAGGCTGCGAAAAGGCACGGGGTGCTCTCCAAACATGTCATCCGAGCTTTTGCCAAGCACACACTTCTTCATTCTTGGGAACACACGGATGATGTTGAGGGTCAGAGCAATGACCGGAAGGGTGGTCCCCACCATCTAAGCGAGATGCCACCACTTGGGGACAGAGCGACCATCCCCCCTCTCCTTATGAAGTTGTACAAGCCGATGGAGCAGATGCAGCTGTAGACACAGATTCTAACATGGAAGGGTGAGATGAACTTGGATTTGACTCTCATTTACCTTTTTCATCGATTATTAATATGAAAATGTGACTTGGATGGTGTCCACATCTAAAAAGTTGTTTAGGGTGGAAAGTTGCAAAATAAAGGGTGCACATCCTCCTCATTAATAATAACAGAAATGGTCATCTCCTGCAGCGCCAAGGACAGAGCGTTCGCTCGAGATGAGATGGTAAAGAGAAGTCCATCTCTATGATTTCACCCCTGGAGGTGTCCATGTCTTAACTGCAATAGTTACAAACGAATACTCAGAGATTACAAAGTAGAAATGAAAGACAGAAAGCATTTTTTTTTTTATTTTTAAGGAAGATAGCAGAATGAAACCTGCCTTGTTTTGGCATCAAAGTCCCTCCTCCTACGTGTCCCAGAGATGACTGACACAGACAAGCACTTCTTGTCTGGATAAAATTAAAACAACAGAATTCATTTAGCACCTGTGACTGCACTGTCATCCTATGGTCTTGTTTTTGCAACCGGATGATGACTTTGACTGTGCTTGTGTGTGTTAAGGAAAAACACAAGTAACAGAGACCAAAAAACCCCACTTGCCTTTAAATTGGGTCCATTTCTTATTTTCCTCCCGGTTTTCCATGCAAAGCAAATTGGGGGATTTCTGCTTTGTCCTCTGAAGCAAGAAAAGGTTTCTTACTCCCTGGCGTCTAGTCAAACTCTGTCTAAGGCAGCGTCTGTAGGGTCCAACCCTCACAGGGAGCAAAGGGTTAATCGGAGGAGCTTTAAGCCCTTCCCCATGCCACCATCCAGCCCAGACCCTCTAAATAGACACTGCTCTAAGAAAAGACTGGCTTCCAGCCTCTCCCTTACACAGAGCTCGCCCCCGCCCCTGAAATTCCTGTATTGCCCTTGACAGCCCCCGGGGGGAGAATAGGAGGTGTTTTTGAAGGAAAACAAAGGGTTAAAAAGTACCTGTGGGGAATGTCTCTGGAAATCAGTCATTGAGAATCATCTGTCAGTAAGACAAAATTAATTACTACATGTGAAATGAAGAAATCAATGTAAATTAAACACTGTATAAATGGTATAAAAGTTTAGGACACCTTGATTGTTAACTAATTACTGATACACGTGTGAATTTTCAACAAGGCCCAGCAGGGACGTGGCTCGTGGGACTCCTTCCAAATCTTCCCAGAGTCGAGTGTGGGTCCGGGGGTGCTTCTCTCATTTCTACCTCCAGTTAAGTCTGGAGTTTGGAGCAACTGCCCCCCGCCCCCAGCAAATACAGTAACTTGCAAAGTTCAGTGACATGTTAGCATTTCTCAGCGTCCAAGGCTGGTGGGAAGGACACAGCCTCAGTCCAAAGGGTAGACACGTGATCGCAATGAGAAGAAACGCCCCCAGCCACAGGCCCTTTAAGAACTTGGGAAATCGCCACGCGGCCCATTGCAAATATTAATTTATGCAAAGCCGTTTTATTTGTGAAATGAAGTCAATCATTGCAAGTACTTTAAACGTGGTCGGGATTTAAGATGTGACTTCCATGCTATGTTGAATTTCTAAGGTCCCATTCAGTGGCTTCTTGGTGGGGACAGGGAAGGGTTAAAGAAAACCCCAGAGCGGGGCTGTTGTAAATCCCACCTCAGTTGTGCCCCTCTGGGAACTGGGCTGTCTTCCCTTCTCCCTGCCCCTTTCTCTCTGGAACTGTGGCAAAGAGACCCACTCTACTGAAACTCTGTTCGCCACAGAAGGACCCAAAGGAGGCACTTGCACCAATCGCCTTGCCCTCAGACAAAACACTTTGGACCCTCTCCTTGAACCCAGGATGAGTGCACGGCAGCCCAAAGTCTCCCCTTTTTCTGGTGCATTCTATAGAATCTGATCCTTGAGCTGGAGAAGCCCCCGCAGGCACGTAACCAAAAGCAAGGTTTCCTTCTGAAAGTTCGCCTCACTCAGAGTGAGCCCATCTCTCCCCTCTCTCCCTGGCCTCGTGTCCCCTCTCGCCTCCCTGACCTTTCACCTGCTAACCCCCCACACCTGTCAGTCTCCTCCGAAGGCTATGAAGCATTTGCTCCTCAGCGCGCTGGTCCTGGCAAGGATTCCATCCCCGGGACTCAGCCCTGGGGGAGGATCTGACACGAGAACATTCTCCCACCACGGCCCGCAAGCCCCCATGGCTGAAATGGACCCCAAGTGTCCTCCAAAGTGTACTTTGCAAAAACCTATACACAAAAATAAAAAAAAATTACAATATACAATTTGTAAAATTAGGGAGCTGGAGATTACTTAGGAAAGGACCATTTGCATTGCAAACGAACTTTCTGATTTATAGAGTCACCACGGGGTTCCTTACATGAGTCAATCTAAAATAGGATTCAGCTCTCAGTGCATCGAAAATAGAATTCAGTTGCCAAAATTCGAGACACACACACCCTATCGGGAACAGACCCCTTCAGTGATAACCATTGCCAAGAGGGAGGTACTCTAGCAAACTTGATTTTCCCTTTCCCTCCAAAGGCTTTCCTCCAAGTGTATCATCACTCCCATGATATTGGCCTTCCTTTGGCTTAGGAATGTGATCTTTAGCCCCTGTGAATCGGGGTCCTTTTCCACTCACAGCTGGGGGCTCTCTGGAGGCTGGACACCTTCAGGGAGGTGCTGGGTCTCCGCCAAGAGAAGGCGCCCAACCGCGGTCTTGCACTGTGTTTGATATTTGGTGGGAAGTGACTACCCAACTAAGGAGCAAATTCAACGCTTAAAATTAAGGTAAGGAACAAGGAAATATTCTGTTACTCAACGAAGTCATTCCATCTCAGGTAATCGGCCCCGGAGAAATAACGTCAAATGTGGGGGCACACAGGGACGAAAGGGGTTACCACTATGTTCAAAGATATTCCCTGCGTTATATTTGTCATAATAAAAAACCGGAAACAGCCTAAATATTCAACAATAGAAGAAATAATTATAAAATCCCAAATAGGATTTTTTATGATAGCCATAAATTTGCACATATAAAGAGTTTTAATATTATGAGAAAATTTGCATTTTACATATATATTACATGCAAGATCGTGTGTACAGTAAGATTACAGTTAGGTAAAAGATAAACACAGGAAGAGACCCAAAGGAACGAATCCAAACTGTGGCAGTCCTCACAGAGTGAGACATGGCTGAAGGTTTTTCTCTGACTTTTTGTAAGCTGGAAAAAAAGAAGTAAAAGTTGCTTTGACGTTAAGAAAACCCAAGCCGATTTCTTTTTTGAAAAGGGAAAACATACGGTGCCAAAAGCAGCAAATTAAAAGTAAGCTTCAATTCACTTTGATATTTATCATGAAGAAATAAAATTTCTATTAATGTCAAAGATGTTAGCTCATTTAGGCCATAAAATTCTTTATTTAAATATTTTATCCTCGCAATATCATCAGGACTGAAATGTGGGCAGGTCCTGCCCGGCAGCCCGGAGATAGCTAACCCAGACTGAAGCTAGTTCAGGAATTGCATGCCCGTGGGAATGTGTTGGGCCCCCAGGGTTGTAATTTTCCCTAACGCTGCGTCTGTGGCCCTCAGAGGTTTTGGTATCCGATGTGCACAGGTACACAACATGCCCTCAATAGCCAATGACGTCATCCCCCCCTTGGGGCTTAGCCCTGGGTCTGCTGTAAAATGCTATCTCAGCCAATGCTGAATAAGAACTGAACGTCCTGAGAGCATGCCTCCTGCTTTCTGTAAAACCCTGGGCTTGTGCAGAATCACAACCACTTCTGCCACCTCTCCATGCTCCCACGTGGAGGGACGGCACAGAGAGGGGTTTCAGGAGCCATGGAGGTCAACAGCCTCCCTGCTATGCAGTTGGGAAGCTCTTGGGCAGAGAAAAAAGACAGGGGTTGGAATAAACTCATTATGCCTCAATTTGCCAATCCTTAGAATTGGGGGCGGGGGGGAATAAGCTTATTCCCCAAGGATTTGGGTGTGCTGAACCAGAGGAAAAGAAATAAGTCTTCTTTTAAGGGCTGAAACAGTCCTGATTGCCAAACAGGAAAAAAAAAAACAACAATCTGGTTTCAGTTAATTAAGAAGATGTTAGTTTACTTGCACTTCTGGCTATGACAAAAAGGCGTGTATCCAATCCACCATCCCATGGAGAACAAGTAAGAAAAACAGCAACAGAAAACAGTGTCTGTGCAGTGTGTGTGTGTGTGTATGTGTGTGTAAATTACTTTAAGGGAGAAGAGTGTTATCAAGGAGGTCAGGATTAAGGAGCCCAGAGTATAAGCAGAAAGGATCCTGAGGAACTGGGCTGGGTTTGGGCATCGCTTGTCTCACTGACACAGCCATGAACTCCCGAGTGGCCGCTGAGAGGTGAATAAGCGAAGTGGAGCTTTCCAGAGTCCAAGGGGCCAAGGAGACAAAACTTAGAATCTAGGACCTGGCCCAGTACAAGGTCCTTGGCAAATACTCCATACTTGCATTTTAGTGATGATCCCTGCCGGCAAGCACTTAGGCATAAGAAGAGACAGAAAACAAAGAAATCCTTGAAATCTTCTTAGGTTCTGGTTGGCTGAAGGTGATCTAGACACAAGTCTCATGGCCTCCCGGAAACAAATTAAGACCCCCAGGGGGGATGCAAGGTCATCTACCGCTATGCTGTCCAATATGGCGGCCACTGGCCCCAAAGGACTGTTGCGCACTCAGTATGTGCATTTGTCAGAATTGAGATGCATTGTAAGTATAAAACAGTCACTGCATTTCCAAGAGTTAGGGCCAGAAAACATGTAGGATATCTAATAATTGTTACATTGTTTACATGTTCAAATGATAATATTTGGCCATATTACATCAAGTGAAACATATTATTAAAATTAGTTCACTGGTTTCTTTGTACTTTAATGTGATGACTCTAAAATTATGTATCTAGCGTATATTATACTCATATTTGATGGTGCCCATCTAGGGTCTAAAATTATCTACATTTTTTTTATGCATGGGGTTTGACTTCAATAAAAATTTCCAGGAACATCAAGAAATAAGGTGAAAGGAACAAAAACAAGGATTAAAAAAAAAAGTGAGACAATGGATAATAGAAAGAAACCCATAGGAGATCCAGATATTGTCTCAAAGAGTTACAGACTTTAGAATAATGGTACCTAATATTTTTAAGAGGATAGGTGACAAGGTGGAGGATTTTGGCAGGAAATTAGATTCTATAAAAGAAATAAATGGACAATCCTAGTATTAAAAAATACAACATCTGAAATTAAAACCGAGAGCGTGTTGACACCCCAGAAGAAAGAATTTGTTAGCTAGGAGAAGGGTCTGCTGAGTTCAACTGTGGGCCCTGCTCATGACCTACAGACATACAATTTCGGTGCTGGAGCCACTCTGGCCCGCGACTACCTTCCAGCTAAATGAGGAGCACCACGGTCTCCTTCCCGGAGAGTCCGAGCACCCAGGAGTGTTGGAGGTCACAGTCCCCAAAGTGGCCATGCCAGCTGTGGGAGGTGTGTTTAAACAGAGCAGGGTCTGGGTCAGAGTGGAGGCACTGGACCTTCTGGCCTGCCATCCGGTTGGACACCGGAGATCGGGAGCAGTGTGGACGCCAAGCGCGCAGTAGCCGGCACGAGACTATCTGACTGTGCATTCAGGGAAGAGCCTTCGGGGCTTGCGTGGGCTGCTTCTGGGTGGTCCACGAGGAAGCCACCCGGATGTTTATGCTGTGCTCTGATGTCCTAAACATCCAGCAGAAAAGCAAACGGCAGAGCCAAGGGGCCATCTCTTCTGTCCACATAACGCTGGCCCTTGCACAAAACCGTTGGAAATCCCTTGCTGCTTTGTGTAACCCCCCACCGCAGAGAAAGACAAGGCCTCCCTCCAACAGCACTAAGGGAAACAAGCTTAATCAAGCCTTACACACCAGAAGGGTTCCTGGAGGCCGAAAACTAATAAACTCTGCACCCGCCAAGGACCCAAAGAGAGAAGAGGAGATGAGATTCTAGAAAGACAGACTTGGGTTTGGAGTCTAGTAAGAGCTTCCTGATAATCGATTGAAGCAGGACGCTAGAATACATGTTTCTGTTGCTTTTGGGATGGAAGCTCCAAAAGGCTTCCCACCGCATAAAAGGGATGCATGGTCGCTTCATCCAAAGTGGCCCGCAGGACGGGCAAAGAAGGGTCGTAGCCCCGTGCCAACACCCGGCTGGAGGCTACCGAAGAGCCGCCTTTCGAAGCAGAGAGCTGCATGGCAGAGGGGTTCTAGGGAAGGAGTTGGTGCTCTGCTGTGACCACCAGCTCTTCTTCCGTGGAGGTGGCCAAGGGGTTGCCTTCCTCCACCTCAGGCTCCATAAAGGTGAGGCTGTCCCACGTCCTCTGGCATAAGTAGCACATGAGGCCATGGCAGGACTCAGCGTGGACAAGTCCAGGGCTGCTGGCTACTGATGGCAGGCTGAAGGCAGGAGCTGTGTTGGGGAAGAATGCCACTTCTGGAAATTTTGGAAGCAGATGGAAAGTGTTTCCCAAGGTCCAGCTGTAGGGGTCTGTGGAAGGGAGCCCCTGCATTAAAACCACAGGTCCAAAGACCACTGGCAGCAAGACATGAACCTCGACAGGAGGAGACCGACGTTTACTCTGGAATGCCATATCTGAGGGGTAGCAGTCAGCAGCCCAACCAGAGGAACATTCTAAAATCAGAGAGCGCAGTGCCGCGGGGATCCAGGTGCGCCTGCAAAGGACTCCAGAAAGCACCCCGCCCAGGGGGAACCCCGGGCGTGGCCGTGTTGCCACCCCCGACTTCTCCTGGACTTCATCCGTGTGGGTGGGTGAGAGAATAATGTCCTGTGTCTCCCATCTGTGGAATGTTCTCTTTCAATACCGTAGAGATGATAAGGGAATGATCCGTGAGTTGGTCAAGAGAGGATGCTCTTTGCTGGAAGAACATGCACGACTATGACTGTTTAACAAGCAAATCATCCCAACCCTCGTACACTACCCACGAGGACGCAGAAGCCTGGCGAGGAGGGAGCCAGCACTCGGCACCGTGGAGTGGGGCAGCCCTCCGGTCCCTCCACTGGGGGGGAACGGTGGCCCTCCGTCCCAGAATCAGCGCACGGGGATGCCACTCTCACACCCTCTCCATCTGTGACCCAGATCATCTTGTTTCCTATATCACAGCAATGCTGGTGGCCGGGCTGAGATAAGAAGGGCCAACTCTTGTTAGAGGGTCACCACTTTTTTTTTTTTTAATGGCTGGCATCCTTTTGAAGTGGGTGACCCCACGGTGCAAGACTCCAAAGGTCAGGGGTACCTAGGTGAGAAAATACACTGTAGCTGGGCTTATTCTTGCTACCTTCTCTCCAGGGACTCTTCTGGAAAATGTCACAGCCACTGGCACCTTGCACAGAGCATGAGCGGCCCACAGAAGGGCTGCACCCATCATCTGGACTGCCCGGAGTGAGCCTGAAGCCACCAGCTCAGAAAGCACCACATGGCAGGGAGCTGGGTTTCCAGCAGGCAGAAGAGGAGGTAAGCTCTCTCCGCGTGTCCTGCTGTGTCTGGAAACTCCATCCAAGAGGCAGCGTATGGATCTGTGTATGGATCTGCTGTCGCGTAATGAAATGGTAATGGGAGGCAGTCCGGAGCTCCTCTTTCCACAGCCACCAACGGATGCCATCCGCAAGGAGGGCAGCTGCTCCTCCAATCTGCCCTGCTTTTTCAAATCAACACTCTCTTTGGAGACCAAGGACACCCTTGGCCACACCCAGGAGCTCTCGCTGCCTTCAGAGGGCCACATGCACTAAGAAGCCCCCCCTGGAGCCCTCGGGCACTCCTTGCTTCCGGCCGGAGCGCCGGGAGCTGAGAATCCATCCGGGGTGTGGGAGGAGAATGTCTTGCAAGGAGGATGGTTCCGGGCTCAGGCAGGGAGCCATCTTGGAGAGGAGCTGTACCAGTGCCCAGTCGTGCGAACGGCATCCTCTCCCTCTCTTTGTTAAGATAACAATAAACACAAAGCGACAACAGCAACAACAAAATCCAAATAAACGATAAGCTCCAAAAGGAGCAGGATGGGGCTGCCGTCTTTTCCAGATACCTGTTCACCACAGCGGACGGGCTGTGCCAACACAGAGTCATCTCCAATACACGCCATATGCCTGTTTCTTTACTTAGCCTTGTTTGGGATGGGAATCCTTCAGAGAATGGAAGGTCCCCGCATTTTTGGCAAAACAGACAAGGACACCAGCCGAATGTACACAGGGATGGGGTGTCCCTGAATGCGTGCACGCACACGCACGCACACACACACACACACACACACACACACACACTGCATTCTTCTCTCCCAGACTGTTTGTGACTTTGGTCATCAGTTGCTTTTTCTGAGAACAGTAACCAAATTAAAATAAATAAGCTCGGTGCTAGGAAAACAGAACAAGGGCGACTTTGTCACACTTTGGGTCAAGTCACCTAGCTGAGGTTTCAGCTAAGAATTCAGTCACACACACACACACACACACACACACACACGCACACACACAGAGGTACGACAAACACACACCATCTACTCACGTTCCCGATTGGCCCAGAAGAGATACGGACATCATGAGCTGCGCTCCCAAGACCCAAATCCCGTCCCCTTCATGGTTGGATTGTTTGAGCTCATAACACGGGCCACACTTGGGTCCTGGCCTCATTTGCACACGCAGACACACCATCCACTGGTATTAAGTGGAGGGAACCGCAGCCGGGACAAACACAAACCAACAGGAAATCAATGGTGTTTTAACATCTCAGGGGCTTTCGATTATGCTGGTTGTCAGCAGGGGATCAGCGTGGCTGCCTGGCGCAGGGGAGAGGCTCGGCGGCAGCGCCTTCAGGGTACCCTAAAAGAAATCCCCTGAACAGGGATCTGGCGAAGCCTCGCCAATACCCACGAGGGTGAGTGGCTGCCCCAGGAGACGGCCCCTCCTCTCCTCCAGGAAACGAGGAAACTGGAAACATGGCAAGAACCTCTCAACGGTAATCGTTTTTCCTGACTGGTATCTTAAGCTTGTCAAGTTCTTAGCCAGAGCTTTCCAAGGCAAGTTTGGTAGAAGCATATGGTGCTCGCCCAGTCCATATGACTGGCTGAGCGTCGACCACTACTGTTGATACAATATATCACTTTCTTCTCAATATTATGACAGCATTTGTCAATGAAAATTAAATTACTGTCAAACGTATCCTGCTAACTTACGGCACAACCGTCAGAGAAAGCCAGCACCGCGCCTTAAGCCAATGGGACCTCATCTTTATGCTCAACCGAGACGTGGGGGAGAAAGACATTTGGGACTCTAATGCCAATAGGGATGGACTGCCAAGCGAACACAGGGATGGAACGGGATCTCTCTTCCTGCAGCCCCAGCTCCTGGGAAGGGCGTCCGCGGCGGGCGGGAGCGGGAGAGCCTGGGCACGTGCTTTACGAGGGAAATAGCACACGTGTTCCACGCCTGTGCTGGGTAAAGGGGAGGGAAGGACCACATCTTTATAATCAAAGACCCTTGGGGTGTGTTTAAAATCGAATACTGACATACCAAAGCGATCATACGGAAACATTTAAAAGCTGGATTACGTCTGAAGCGAATAGTGGCGTCTTCTGCACCTTTGAACAATCTCTGCTCTCATGCCAGGATCTGAGATTAAGGATTTTCTCCTATATTCTTGCTAAGGCAGTAGATTAATAATGAAAATTTTCAAGTTTCCAGAAATTCAGCCTTAAAATTGACCATTTTTTCTCCTCGATCACCTTGTTGGAAGGTGTCTGGAAGCGAAAGGGTGTCTGGCGGAAGAGCGGGAGGTGGGAACGTCATGGGCCATGCAGCCGTCACAGTGCCTGTGATGTCACAGGGCTCTCCTCTTGTTCGTAGCCCTCTTCCTGTCCCACCTGCACCCCACTCCCATGCCCAGGCTTTCAGACCTCCCCGTCACCTCAAGAAAATAGCTGGAGATTGAGACCAGCTGATGAGTCACATGGGGATTCTGACTTCTTCGCTTTTTCTCTGTACCTCCCAAGAACAAAATGTCACACTAATTCCAGCAGGCAGTGGCTTTGGCCACAGCAGAAGGATTGTCATGATTAGCACCGGCAAAGTTTATTGAAGGGAGCAAAGACACCTAGATTGCGGCCCTGGAAGTGCTTCTTGTTTTTATAGAATTGTTTCTTCGTGTGAGAATATTCCAGAATAATGGCCAGGGCTAATCTAGAGAGAGGAACACATAACGCATCCCCAATACGTATTAGGACATCACTGTCATCTTTAAGATCACACCCAGTTAGTAGTTAAAAACAAATAAAAGAGGGCGCCTGGGTGGCTCAGTGGGTTAAAGCCTCTGCCTTCGGCTCAGGTCATGATCTCAGGGTCCTGGGATCGAGGCCTGCATCGGGCTCCCTGCTCAGCAGGGAACCTACTTCCTCCTCTCTGCCTGCCTCTCTGCCTACTTGTGATCTCTCTGTGTCAAATAAATAAATAAATAAAAACTTAAAAAAATAAATAAAATAAAGGAGACTTTCCCATAAACTGTTTCAGTTTTTGAGTTGCAAACAGAGCCCCATTCTCTTTTCAGGAAGGCCTTCCAAAACCTTTTACCTTGGACTCTCTCCAGAAGAGGAGCCTGTAAAAGCAGTACCATGGGCTCTGGGACCCTCAAGGACCGGCCCTCCGTTTGTTTGGGGAGGTAGCCTTTGGAGCCCCGGGCAAACAAAAACACCTCTTCTTGCAATGAGTTTCCAGCTATTGGCTGAGTCCTCAAGGCTCAGAAACGCGTCCTCTCTCGAGAAGAATTGCCCCACATTATTCCTCGAGTGCTCTGCTAGGAGGGCTCCAGCTTGAAGTGAAGGAGGTTTTCAACAGTACGGATAGCCACGTGGCCCTCCCGGGCTCTCGGGTTGGCACGGGGGAGGGAGGAGACCTCCGGAGCAGGCCTTCTCCCGACACTCCCTCGCGGCTGGCCCCAGAGCCCCCCTTCCAGAGCCACCATTCGCTGGGGCCAGCCGTGCCTTCGGGATCAACGCTCTTCCCTTAGTAAATAAAGAGGACAGAGAGAAACCCAGTGAGCTTTTCTCCTTCAGGGCAGGATCCAGATAGGTGTGACCTGCGCTTCCCAGCTGGGTAAAGGAACATCGAGGAATGATCTTTGCGGCTCTCTCCTTCCGAAAGCCCCAGCCTCTCACCGGAGACGTGTCCACAGACCCTGGTGGGAGGGGACAGCCTGGGCTGAGGCTGGGCCAGCCACCGGCTGCAGGATCTCAGCGCGGCCATGACAAGCTCCCGGCGCTGGCAGTCGGATTTCCATCCCAAAACCGTTCTCCCCAACACAAAGAAGGGCAGCCTGGCGGCGTAACAAAAGCCAGTGTGGGCGGCAAGGTGACTGCACATTTCAGCTTGAATGCTCCGGTGTGGGGCTTGCACCTGATCACCAGATGCTTCAAGCAGATGGCCAGGGAGGGGAGAGACGGCTCCTGGTTGCTTCCGAGGGGCTCCGGGAGAACCAATCCAGAGAGCCGGCCGGGAGTGCCCGGCTGCCCGGCTCAGCCCCTGCTCCAGAAGCTCTTGCCGGGATGGAGCCTGGAGTCTCTGTTTCCAGGAGAGTCTTCCAAATCCCCTCCACCACGCCTCGCACCTCGAGTGAGGAGCTCAAACAGGGAGTGAGGCTGGGCCAGCAGGCGTCCTTTTGTCCACAGAGGCTTTTGGAGTTTCTCCTCTAGATGGTCTTCTGGGACAGGCCTGGCCACCTCTGTTATCTGATCCAGAAGGTCTCGGGAAATGTAATTCATTTGCAAATTAATTTTTCAGCAAGTGGCTGGGTGAGCAATAGAGAGGAGCTTCCCCGTGGTGCCTAGGCCAGCCCACGCCGAAGACCTGGGGTGGGCGCTTCTGCTCCCCTTGGCCCCGGTGGCCTCTCCTGACAGTGACCGAGGCCATGTTGGAAGGCAGGAGCAGCCCCTCAGATAGGAAGAGCAGACAGAAGGGAAGAGGGCTGTGCCAAGCAGAGCTTTCTGGAGAACAGAGGATTTTTCAAAGCTTCCTCTTAGCAGAAGCTGCTGGCAGGGTCTGTCAGCCAGGACTGAAGGCCCCGCTCTTGCTCCTGCCTGGGGCCTCCTTTGGCTTCCAGGGAACCCAAGTTCTCGTGTGTCCAGACAGACTGCCGTGTCAGTACAGACACGCGCGTACACACGCAGGCGCCTACATGCACACGAGCAGGATACCTCATTGAGAATAGGAGTGTTTGGGCTATTTTATCTACTGATGTATCCCCCTATCTAGAAAGTGCCCGAGATATACAGGGTGCTCAATAAACATTGTTCAATTATAAATGAATGAATGTGTGAATGAAAGAACAGCAAAGGTCTCTACTAACCCCCTTCCTTTGCATTACTATTTGAAAGGATCTTGATTGTTTGTTTACAGGCTTGTGGGCTGCCCCCCTCTGCCCTATTTTTGAGTGTGAGCTTCCTAAGAGCCGGCCCCCTGCCTGGCCCGGTGCTGGGCATGAGGAAGCCTGTGGGATCTGCTCATCGACCCAGCGAGGCCCTGTTTCAACCCTTCCCACCGGCCCAGTCCAGCTTGCGTGGCAGCTGCAGCCCCAGGTGCTCCCAGGCCCACGGAGCCGCCCACACTCTGCCTTGACAGATGAACTTGTAACTAGTATGACCCCCCACCCCAGTGTTTCCTGCGTCTGCGCCTCTCACAGTTAGGAGGCAGCCCAGCTCACCTCCTCGGCAGGGTACTCCCTCCTCAGGGAAGCGGAAGGCAGAGACCCCCTGGGGCGCTCCTGTGTAGGAGGGAGGGTCCCTCTTTCCCCTCGGCCTTGGCATTCACCTGCTCAGCTCAGGGCCGGGAACTGAGCAAGCGTGGGGTGTGTGGGGTAAGAGCACGGGCTGATAAATGGCACAGGAGTGAGGGAGGGCAGAGAAAAACTCCTAGCTGGTTCGGGGGCCACAAGCAGGGCCAGAGTCTATGAGAGCTGGGGGACAGGCCAGTGCACGCCAAGTTCTTCATTCAGCTCCATTCATCTGCTCTGCAACTTGGAGCAAATTCCTTGACCTCTCTGAGCTTCAGCCCTTTTTTATAAAATGGAAAAAAGAAGGATGCCCACTTCATAAGTCTGTCGCAAGAATCTGGAAGGTAATCCCTGTCCGGTGCCCAGTCCATCGCCTGGCCTTCAGTGATCACGGCTCCCGCACCTGGACCCCTCCCCGTGCCCGGTACTCTCTAAGCACCAGACTCGGCGGTCGCAGAGGGGCCCAGCGTCCTCTCTCTGTGCCTCGTAACTACCTACCCCACAGATACAGGCATTCAGTAGGAGCTCAGTGAGCGATTCCTGGATGGAGAGAGCTATGTGCTACCATGTTCTAATGCAGGTGCAGGCAATCTGGGGCTCTGCGAGGGCTCAGGAGTGCCCGGAGTAGGAGGGGCAGCGCTGGGACAAGCGGGAGGCTTCCGAGGCTGTTGGGGTGGTGGCAGGGCGGCCAGGCCAGCGCTGTAGCAGGCGGCTGTGACTGGTGGCAGACCCTCTGGCCTCCGGCTCTCCCACAAAGGCGAGGATTAGCCCTGCCGCCCTGGCCAGCGGCCAGCTCGGATCATTTCGTTTGGCCTACTTAGCGGTCCCCCAGGGGTGCGAGGAGGAGATGATTCATCACTGTCTGGGGCCCCCTCATGCAGAGAGGCTTCCCCCCCAGAGGGGCTGCGTCCCTGTCAGTCTGTGTGACATGACAGGCACCGTCCCAGCCCTCCCCACAGGAAGTGAAGGCAGGCAGGGGTGACCCTGGTGTGGAGTGGAGGGGTGATGGAAGGCCCAGAGAATGGGCAGCAAAGACAGGAGAGCGTGCACCCCTCCCGCCGCTCGGACAGGCCGCCCAGCAGGGGGGAGCTGTGGGTCATGTCCCTGCCCAGCCACAGGCATCATGCACCCCCCCTCCCCCACCGGGCCTCTCCTGGCTGCGGCTCTCCCGCCTGTCTCCCGCCACATAGAGAGGCAGATGGTGTGGGGAGAGGAAAGAAGAGAAGCAAGCCCAGGTCTTTGGCAGGTCAGAGTTTTATAGGATCCGAGAGCCCAAAGGGCTGTTGTCAATTTCTCTTCTTTACAGAGGGCTCGCCAGTCATTATTTAAGGGGAGACTAGAGCCCAGAGAGGTGAAGCAACCTCTCCCAGGTCACACAGCACAATGGAGACCGGGCTGGAACCCAGTTCCCTTGGCTTCCAGCCTCCGGCCTTTGTCCCCATGTCTGTCTGTCACCTGCAGGGAGCTGGATGGTGGGGGTCCCCAGGGAGCTGGATGGTGGCGGTCCCCGGGGAGCTGGGTGCAGCAGGGGGTCTGGGTGGGCCCACAGAGGAGCCCCGCCAAGACCAAAGGATTAGCCGAGCCTCCACTACTTGGGGGCCCAACACCTCGACCCACGAACACCGGTCTGATGGTTGTACCTGCCTCCCTTCGCACATTTCGGAGTCTGACGGCTTCCTTAACCGTCGGCGGGCCGCCGGGGGTGGGGGCTCGCGGGCGGGGGCGGAGCCGGC
>LNAC01000940.1:361756-382083 GCA_002007465.1 Ailurus styani | reverse complement strand
GGGAGCCCTCGCCGCCCCCTCCCCCCAGCCTGGGGGCCCACGCCCATCGCCCCCCACCCCGGCTCTGTGTCTGTCATAACTTGACATGCTGTCAGGTTTAAGACAAGAACATAGTTACATTATCACGCTGAATTATGGCTGGCGGTTGTAAAGATATTGTTTTTAGGTCTGGCGCTTAGAAGCCGCCCTGGATAGCTTTCAAAGAAACTGGAGCTCTGTGCGGCTCAGATTTCATCTAGTATGGACTGTTTGATGAGTCCGGAGAGGGAAGACGGGACTCGGTTTCGGCCACTGAGCACAGCCACCTGCCACCAGGCAGGGTCCCAGCACTGTCCCCGCAGGGCCTTCTGAGACTCCGGGATAGGGTGATCAGGGGTGTTTCGTGCCAGGAGGTCAGTTCCCCTACCAAAGAAAATAATCTACCCAAATCCAGCCTCTCCATCGTGGGTGAAAATGTCGCTTTTTAACCTAATGGCTCCTAGGACCTCCCGGAACCACCCTCCTGCCCCTCCCCCGCCCGGCAAGGATGTTCGAGCTGTTCTTCAAACCCTAACGAAAATACTTCCGAAAGACAAACGTGATATTCTAAATGTCACCGCGGAAGACTACAAGAGCAGTTATTTTCTGTTTATCACAAATATTGTGTGATGCTCCGTATCTAAAGAATAGTCTTGATTAGAAAGCCCCTTCCTTTTGTTCCGTGCTTCTAAAAATATAAAGACTATCATAAAAAAAATAAAATCCTCGTACAGGTGACACAAATCTTTCCCATCAGACTTAATTTTTTTTTTTTTGCCAGAATTGGGGTAGCACATTATGATGAGGATTCAGAAAGAATAATTAAAGTTCTACACGGACACAGATCTGCCTCGGGGAGGACCTTTTATGTTGTTTTGCATTTCGTGTGTCATTCAAAAGGTTTGCAACTGGGAAATGATGTTGAACTAAAATAAGACAAGAACACATTGACTGAAATTATAACCTGTCCAATGAGTTGACACCCCTTTAGACAGCTCACCCCGATGGCTCTGGAGCCAGCACGGCTCTACATGTGGATGACATTTAGACACTGCACAGTGGCCCGGGGAAGACTCAGGCTCGGCGTGGGGATGGTGCACGCAGATCCCAGGATGGCAGGGGGAAAGCAGAGGATCTGGCTTCTGCAAGATTTCCGCCCACTGGAGGAACGCGCGTCACGACCGAGCAGCCTCACTGACCCTTCCGGGAACAAACCCCCAAAATTTGGTTTTGACCCACGTACTGTTGGGGTGCTCTCTCTCTCTCTCTCTCTCTCTCTCTCTCTCTCTCTCTCTCTCTCTTTTGGTTAATATTTGAGCCAACGTTTAGCAGTAGTGAAGTTTCACATAAAGATCCAGATGTCTGGCTTCATTTAAAAAATGGGCAGCTGTGGCAACACCCGCCTGGTTTTCCCTTCTGGTGACACCGTGGGAGCAGAGTGGAGGCTGTCCATCCTGGCGGGGGACTCTCTCTGGTCCTGCCACTCCACATTGTGTGTCATCATTGGGACCAAGGCTCAGACAGCGTTTGTCCTTGCATTCAGAGGGTTCTTTTTATCACAGTAAACACACACACACACACACACACACACACACACACACACACACACACACATACAACTGTGCTCGTATACTGTTACTAAAAAATAATGAACAAATAAATATTGAAGAAAAACAGAATTTAAAAAAAAAAGGCAGATGTGAGGGAACATGCTTAAGTAATTACAACAAAGAACCCTTCTTTGGGGGAAGCAAAGAACATCCCAATGCGTATATATGGAACTATCAAGCCCGTATCACTCATTCATGCCACTTGCCTGGCATCTCTGGAAATGTAGTCATTCAACAGGTATTTACCGGGTGCCTGCTGTGTGCCAGGCACTGTTCTCTATGCCAGTGATTCACCAGCAAGCAAAGCAAACAATCAGGTTTGCCCCCAGGGAGCTTGTCTCTTTTAGGGGAGTGCAGGAAATTGAAAAAAAAAAGTACACAGACATGAGAAATGACAGATTCCCACATATGCTAGAAAGTGAAAAATACCAAGGTGGGGGGAAATAGAGCAGAAGAAAGAACATTGGGAGGGTGTGGAGAGGTAGCAACTTAGAACATGCGTTTTGAGTTTGTGCGCCGTGGGCTTTGCTGCTTCTGCCTTTGTGATCCCAACTGACTCTCCCTCCTACAGGTAGTTTTCCCTGACTACTTTATCCCTCATAGACCTCTTCTCTGGGAGACCACAGCACTGACTAAAGGCCACACACACACTTTGGTTCTAAGGAAGAACATGCACTGAGGGGCCTTGGGGACCTGGGTTCTCCTCAGGGCACCATGGAATATGCAGAGTCTCTGTTTTCAAGGAAATGAATCTCATTTGGGGATGGGGCAAGTACATACATGACTCTCATATTAAGAAGAAAATGCTGAGTAGGCAAGAAGTTGAGGAAAAAAAAAAAGTAGTGTCCGAAATTCAGAGGGAAGGCATTGCTTGCAGTGGGGGTGTGAAGGGCGTGGGGAACGTGAGGACTGGAGGTCGCCTCAGTTCTTCACGGCCACACTCAGACCCCGCCTGCGACTCCAGCTCCTCCGAGACGTGGCGGAGGCCCCTTATTCTGCATTCAAGGCCTCAGCCTCTTTCCAATCCAATTTCCCCAATTCCATTTCCTCCAGTCATTTCCTTCAGCAAATGCCTTTGTCAATGCTTACACCAGGAAAAAAAAATCAGAAATATAACTATCAAAAGAAAAAGAGGTTAGAGGATACATATCAAGAGAGAAATTTCTGCAGGAAAGGGTAAGAACATGTCACGCAATAAGGCTCAGCGTGCACGTGCAATCAAAGAAATAGAAGGCCCTTGAAACAGAGCATTAAAAAGAGAGGCAAAGAAGCGACGATCAAACAGAAGAAGGACTCAGAAAGGGTTGGAAGGAAAAATAAAGCCACTTATCTGCAATAAAAAACAAAATAAAATAAAACAAAGCCACTCTTTGGAAAGAAGTCTTATTAGAAGCAGAGAAGTTGAAGAGACACTACTGACGACAAAGGCTCATGGAAGAAGCACTTGAGACAACCCAGCAAAATAAAATGTAACTACCCAAGAACTGAAATTCATGAAAGAAAAAATGAGAGGCATGGCCAAGGAAATTCAACAGGCCTATAACTTGTGTATGTGAATAAAATAATATTTTATAAAAGTAGCAAAAGAATCAAAGATATCATAAAAGAAAACTGTCTTCAAATAAAAGAATGCAATCATTGGATTGGAAGACCATGCTGAGTCTTAGGAAACACTGGTGTGTTTTAGATTTCAAGAATAAAAAAACAAAACAAAAAAAACTGCCCGTGGATTCCATATTACAAAAACAAACAAACAAATAAGCAAACAAAACAAAAAATAATAAAGTAACAAAAAAGTTTGAGAATATTATTGGAATATATAAAGCTGTATAAAAGGTAACAGTCCGAATATTTAAAATACCTCTTTTCCCTACTCTTGGTGCAAAAATGTGCACCAGCACACGAAAAGCTCGGATAATATAACAAAGTAGGAAACAAAATAAAGACATCAGGAAGCAAAGTGAAATTACGGTGCTAGAACCAAATATATTTTTATATCAGCAGGTATAAGTACATTAATCTTACTTATTAAAAGAGAATGTGCTTACAATGAATGATAAAAAAAAAAGTGTCACCGTGTGCGTGTGACTGACCTAAGGAGACGTGACTCAGAAAGATGAAAATTACGGGGACTGGCAAAGACTTAACATGAATACATAATATAAAAGAAAGCAGGGTTTTGATCATTTTATCAGGTACATTTAAATTTAAGGTAAAAGTACTCCACTAGACCAAAAGAGATACTTCATTATGGCCAACTGAACAAGACGCAATGATCTAACTGGGTCATCGAGCATTGAAACAATTCACAAAACAAAAAACAAAATGAAAAAAACAAAACAAAACAAAACTAACAACAACAACAAAAAAAAACTACCACCACTACCAACAACCAAAAAACTCCAAAAAGTATTTAGATTTTTTTAAAAAAGCAAAAATCAGGGGCCCGTGGGTGGTTCAGTGGGTTAAAGCCTCTGCCTTCTGCTCAGGTCATGATCTCAGGGTCCTGGGATCGAGGCCCGCATCGGGCTCTCTGCTCAGCAGGGAGCCTGCTTCCTTCTCTCTCTCTGCCTGCCTCTCTGCCTACCTGTGATCTCTCTGTCTCTCTGTCAAATAAATAAATAATCTTAAAAAAAAAAAAAAGCAAAAATCACCAAAACAAAATAGTAGTAGAAAACTTTGACTCCTCCTTGGTCCCTCACGAATCAGCAGATAAAAGTTAGGAGGGATGCGAAAAGTATAAAGCAGCACAACTGATAAGGTGAATCTCAGAGATTCTTCAAACTCCATTATCTTAAAATAGAAAACGCCCTCTCCTGTCAAGTGTCTACAGAACAGGAACACAACGACTGATCACAGAGAAATCTGGTACGGAACCAAAACTTGAGGTGGACAGAGCACTTCCTATGAGCAATGCGTATGTGGATCTAGATAGCAATACCTAAAATGGAAAATAAAATAAAATATCAATCAATCAATCAATCAATCAATCAGACACAACACTGGAAACCTTCTGAAGATGAAAATCCCTTGGGATAAAGTGAAAATGAAAAGGAAAATTGTGGCATCTCTGGTTTAAAAAAAAAAAATTCCCTGCATATCAAAAGGGGTTAAAGAAATAATGGGAAAATCAGAACCTTGAAAATCTAGGCTATTCAATAAGAAAGTACTTAAATAAGTAAACCAGGCATTCAATTTACAATGAAGAGAACGAGGAAGCAAATACACCCAAGAAAAACAAAAAGAAATTATTAAAGTAACAGTAGAAGTTAATAAAAAAGAATCTAATGAATATATATCTTTGTAGGGGGAAAGACGAAATAGATTAACCTCTAGCTATCTCCGTGGCTCTCAGTGAGGGATGATTTGTTCCCCAGGGGACGTTTGGCAACATCTAGAGACGTTTCGGGTTGTCATAGTTGGGGAGCTACTAGGTCTCTTGCTGGACAGAGACCAGGGAAGCTGCGAAACGTCCTCGGGCGCCCAGGACACCCCCATGGCCAAGAAGTCCCCCATCTTGGATGTCAACAGTGCTGAGGTCGAGAAACTCTGAGCTATCAATAAAGACCAGAGAAGAGATGCACAAATCCACAAAATTCAAAGTAATAATATGGATATATCCACAGAAGAGATACCAAAATACTTAGGAAAGAACACATTGTTTCATCTTGCTCAAGTAATTTTGAGTAGATAAAATGGATACATTTTTACCAACATTAACCCCAGAAGAGAAGGAACTTAAACAGGCCAATTACCATGGGGAAAAACAAAAACAAAAACAAAACAAAACAAAATCCATCGAAAAAAAAAAAAACTGAAACAAAACACCGAGAGAGTTGTCACAGAGCTACCTCAAAAATGCATGAGGCTCAGATGTTTTCACAGGTTAATTCTATCCATCCTTCAGAAGACAGATGATACCAATGCTATTTTAACTGTTCAAGAGCATAAAGAGAGAAGAAAAATCCCTTACTTCTTTTTTGAAGGTGGTATAACATTGATATCAAAACCTGATCAAGATTTTTTTTAAAAAAGCCAAAAACCAATCATACTAAGGAATGTTCTAGAAAGTAGACTTTGGCAGTAGTACATTAGAAAGAAAAATAAGCCTTCTTCGAATAGTTGATTCCTTAAATAAAAATATGTTTTAATATGAGGAAATCTATTAAGGTGATTCACTAGCTTCATATTTTAATATTATATCAAACAGAGAAAAATATCCTCTTCATGAATGCGCCAGGCATTTGTAGATTTAAACACAAATCCCTGATTAAAATAAACAATTGACCAAAGATCCGTAGGAGGGTGTTTCTGCAGCATGCATGTCAGAAGATGCCAGTGCTGAGACCCTCAGATCAGACACACTGCAGGCACGAACAGGAAGTCCACCACTGCGCTAGCACGGAGCGCTTTTCTCAAACATATTAGTCATTGCAGTGAAAAGGAGAAAGAGGAGGTTCTAAATTTGTTAAAAAGAGGGAAGATCGTCACCATTTGCAGGTACTAAGATTCCAGACCAGAATACTTATGGGAGACTGCTGGAAAAAATAGGAGGAACAGTAGGACAATTCAGCAACATGGCCAGTTATAAAATGAATATACAAAAATCAGTAGTTTCGATTAACCCAAACAATACCCAATTAGGAAAACGCAGTGGAAGAAAAGATTTGATTTACAATGCAGTACATTGTGAGAAAGAGAGCGGGGAGGAGAGAGAATACCTAGAAACAAGCCTCCGTGTGAATTTTAGGGCCAATAAAAACAAAAGCCAACCAAAAATTGTTAAGAGTGACTGAGCAGCATCCATAGAAAGCCCTGTTTTGCTCTTGGGCAAGAAGGCTCTAAGTCATGGTAATGCTGATTATCCACCTACATTTACAAATTGATTATCTTTCCTCATCTTTCCAAAATAGTCTGCTGAGTATTTTGTAGGGAGAGTAATTTTTAAACTAAGACTAGAGACTCTATCAAAATAAATATGAAACTAGAGAGTAAAATTCTGAAAAAGAAAAATAGTAAGCCTGCATAGAGCCTATGCTTCATTATATAGTCATTCATACGTTTTTGGAACAGGTGCAGAAATAGAAGACAGGCCAGTTGAGCAAAACAGAGAGGACAGAAACAAACATAAATGTGTCTGAGAATTCAGTAAATGATAAAGGTGCTTTTTTAATCAGTGAGAGAAAGAAGAATTATCTAATGGTGTTTAGTCAACTGGCTAGTCACTGGGTTTGGGGGAGAAAAAATCCCCTCACTCACTTCTTATACCAAAATACAGTAAAGATTATTAAGGATCTAAAAGCCAAAAAAAAATAAAAAATAGAAAGTTTCCTACACAAGTTCATATAAAAGCTAGGAGTGAGTAAGTTACAGAAGCCATAATATGACAGATAAAGCCAAGCATTAAAAAGAAATCTAAAACCTCATTATGATAAAAAAATTATAAACAAAATCAAAAGACATATGACAAACTAGGAAAAATATTTATAACACAAATGACAGAAAAGGGCTAATTTCCTTAATATATAATACGCTCTTGCAAATCAGTGAGAAAGATATCAATCATTCAATAGGAAAAAAACAGGCAAATGATATGAAAAGTCAATTCACAGAGAAAGAAGTATAAATGACTTCACATATGGAAAGATGTTTGGCGTCACTCATAATTAAAGACATGCAAATAAAAACGACGAGAAACCTATCAGACAGGCAAAGGTTTCAGTCTTTGAGCAGTTGTACTTCTTGGAACTTGTCCTAGGGGAGCCCCTCATACTCTTACCCTTTCTCTGTTTCTGTCTCTGTCTCTCTCGCTCATCAAAGTGGCCGGTTATAAAAGAAGGAAATTATACACACACATACACACACACATGCACATAGACACACATAAGCATACACATATAATATATAATGTGTACACATTAGATTCTGTATTCTATATGCACACATATCTATGTACACACATCATTATTCCTCAGCAGGGGACTGGTTAAGTAAATTATGGTGAATCTCTACAAAGAAACTAAGGACCCTTTGCAATTATTAACAAAACTATGGAAGACATGAAAAGATATGCATGATACATTGATAAGGAATAAATCAAGCTATAGGATTATGTACATAATATGTTTCAATTTGTGTTTAAAAATTAATATATATTTATATATTACATAATATTTATGTATAAATATATGTATTTTTTTCATAGAAAGTTCATTGAAATATACGCATTAACTATCCATGGTGGTTATTAATGGGGCTGGACTACAAGTTTAGGGAAGAGGAAGACCCACCTCTCATTGAACAGGTATATCTTTTTGTACAGTTAGAGTTTTCACTATGTGCACGTATGCAAACAAATAAAACACCATTGCGCACCTGGGTGACTCAGCCAGTTAAGTATCTGCCTTTGGCTCAGGTCAAGATTCTGGGGTTCTGGGATGGAACGCCTCACCGCATTCCCTGCTCAGTGGGGAGCCTGCTTCTCCCTCTTTCTCTGCTACTCTCTCTCTCTCTCAAATAAATAAGTAAAATCTTTAAAAACAAAAACAAAACACCCTTCCTGAGTTGAGTGCTCAAAAAATGATAGAGGCAGGTGCCTGGGTGGCTCAGTGGGTTTAAAGCCTCTGCTTTCGGCTCAGGTCATGATCTCAGGGTCCTGGGATCGAGGCCCGCATCGGGCTCCCTGCTCAGCGGGGAGCCTGCTTCCCCCTCTCTCTCTCTGCCTGCTCTCTCTGCCTCCTTGTGATCACTCTCCCTCTGTGAAATAAATAAATAAAATCTTAAAAAAAAATGATAGAGGCATGTCAAAAGGCCAGTTTGAAGGTGTTCCCAGTGGCCAAAGCTCTGATGGGTTCAGCAACAAAATCGTAACAGTAATGGATTTATACCTCATAGAACAAAATAATTATCAGTGAATTAAAAAAACCCCAACAATTGAATAACTAATGGGAGTGAACAGCTTTTCCTTACAGAAGAATTCCAATTTAAGAAATGTAGAAGAGTACACAAAGTGAATAAAATTTAAAAATAAACCACACAATTAGAACATCATTAGTAATCATCGTTCTAGGCAAGATCCATTAATGCATATAAAAATTAGGGAGAAAAGTATGAAAATCAAAAGGATATTTGCATTGTCTCAAAGTATCTCCCCAGAAGATATTTCCTTATTACAAAGGAAAAAATAGTAACTCTCCAGCTGAGAAATCTGGAAGACTCCGTCTTAACCAAGTGATCAAACTTAGTTAGCATCACCAGTAGAGAGACAGACACATGGGCTTCAAGGGCCTCCTGATATCATGCACTGAAGGAACACATAACATTTTGTCTGAAATGCATAACCTCAATCTAATCATGAAAACATAGCACACAATCCCACGTTCGACAAAAGAGCTGGCCGAAAGTGTTAAGGTCACGAAGGACAAAGAAAGGAATGGTCCCAGGTTGAATGAGCCTGAGGACACAGGAGAACTAGACACGTGGGATCCTGGACTGAAGCCTGGCCCAGAAGAAGGACCCTGGTGGGACCCTGGGGAAACTTGAACGAGGTCTGGAAAGGAGTTAATAACATCGCATCAAGGTTAATCTCCTTGTTTTGATAATCAATCTAAGGACACGTAAGATGTTCCCATTTAGGGAATTTTGTGCTATTTTTACAACTTTTTTTTTGTTAAGTCTGACATTATTTCAAAATAAAAAGTTTAAAAGGTAATTTTTAAAAACTTTTCTAGGATGTCCCACTGGGACGAGCCATGAAAGATACAAGACAGTGGACAGATCAACAAGTCATTAAATCACAGTGGAAAATCCCAACAGCATGGCCTCCTTTGCCTGGGACTTTTGAACCTTATTCTGAGAGGAGGAGCTCTCGCCACTCCTCACCAGCATACCCCATGCCTAGAGATCCCAGTGAGGAGAAAGTAGGCACTCCTTTTCTCTGGTTGACAGGGAGATATTGAGCCCTCAAATGTAGGTAAGTCCCTGGGGAATAGAAATGTTGCATGTGTAGTGTCAAGAGTCTGTTTGAGTCCTAGTCTTGCATTTAAATACTTTGAGCCAAGGGTCTCAACATCCTGTTGGGTTTAGAGAATAGAGCAGGCTTAAAAACCATCTCCTCCCCACTTAAGTGGTTTTGGAAAGTGACTCATTCATTCCCAGTTTCCCATCTCTCAATTTGTGAAATCTGGAGAATAAAACTCACTACAAGGGTAAATGATGCTCTTGAAAGCACCGAATCCCTAAGATGGGCAGCTCATTTCATGATCTCCAGTCCCGTGGAGAAGATAGGGCAATCACCCAGGACACGAGATCCATCCTCAATTCGGTGTGTGAACCCAGGGAGCTGAAATGAGCGTTCAGAAATGCCCAGGACCAAACAGCCAAAGAAGGTTGGTGCCTTGGAGCCTTGACTCCTAGCTCCCAGGGCTGCTGCTGGTTCACGCTTAAGAGATGAAAATTATTTTGAAAACCAAGGCCAAAGGCCACAGGCATATATTTGCAGCAGATTATTGACACGAGTGTGCCATGGACCTAGCCAATCAGAAAGTAATTTTATAAACACTGTTATTAAACAGAAGGGCAATTACTTTAAGTACTGGAAAAATGTCAGGGTCATACATGAATTTTGTGGGTATCACATTTTATTTGACACTCAGTGGATCAATGACTCCAAGTAAATTTATTCAGAAATAATATGCACCATGTCACCAACCTTCAGGCTCAAGATCCCCTATACATATTGCCCAAATTTACAGAGGAATAATTCCTGATTTATTCAGTTTACTAAGTATCCAAAATGCATTCAAAGGTCTTTATAGATAAAAGTATGGAAGTAATTAAGGATTATGTGCTAAGTGTACAAACACGGTTTGTATGGCTGCATTTTAGAAAGGACCCTTTTTATTTCTGTCTTTGTCAACTGAATTGAGTATAGGGTTCTAATGTGCTGTAATAAGTGTAAGAGGGGCCCAAGGGCAGCTTTTCCGTGAGGCCTGTTTGTAAACGGAATGGCCTTGAGGTCTGTCACTGCCAGACTCCCCCGCCCTGGACTTTCAGTGTCTTGCTGTAGTCGTGGGGAGGGGAGCCGAGGAGACTCCAGGAGCCAGTGCGCCCCCCATCACCGTGGAGGACAGATTCTCCACAGTGTCCAATGGCCAGGTAGTGATCCCAGCCCACCGGGGTTTGGAATGGCTCCCAGTGACTCCAGGGGTCCCCTCGCCTCCCCTCTCCTGGCAGTGACTGTTCTATTTTGTATGAGTCGTTGATGTATTAAAAAGCAGGGAAGTCAGACCTGGGGCACATGGAACAGACCCTCCATGAAAATGCAGCAAATAAATGAATGATCGATGAGCGTTCTGAGGTCAGCAAACACAGTAAGGGTAAATAATAGAGATTTTTCAATGATGCCACATTTGAGAGAGCCTAAATTTTGCGAAATCTCAGAAGAACACATTAGCTTGGGCATGCTAATTCTCAGGGATGGAGGCAGCTCCCTCTGACCCCCGGGGTGTGGCAGTGCATACGTGAGTGCTTGCCTGCCCCTCAGCCCCTGGCAACGACGGCAGTGAGCATACAGACCTGCCCCGGTTTAGAAGAACTGTCCAGCCCTCAGAGAGGCAAACAGAACAGGTGGTCACTGGAGAAAGTGTGTCCAAAGGGATGCAGGCCTAGGAACCCAAATTGTCTTAAAAGCCTTGGGTAACATGAAGCTTTTTCTTCCTGCATTGAGAAGGAAGCTTTTACTCTGCTCCCCATTCACACAAAACTGCACAGGAATACCTTGTTCCCCAGGTTGGTTGACTGGGGAGTCCTGAAACAGAATATAGTGACAGGGCAGCCATCTACAGACTTCTCACCCTCTCCAGCCCCTGAGGGGACCCCCAGTGAGCCCCATAGGTGTCAGCCTAGCCCCAGGGAAGGTGGATCAGCCTTGCCAGCCTCTTGGAACTGCTCTTCTGGATGGGAAATCGGCTGTCTGTCCCCAGCACTGCCCAAAAGTTATGTATCATTTGGGTCCATTTTGTGGATCTAAGTAAATTAGAAATATCCTTTCTTTCTTTCTCTCTTTCTTTCTCCCTTTCTCTTTCTTTCTTTCTTTCTTTCTTTCTTTTTTTCTTTCTCTCTCTCTTTTCCTTTCTTTCTTTTCTTTCTTTCTTTCTTTCCTTCTTTCTGTTAAAAAGAGAGAGAATGTATTATAATGACCATGTACTTTTTTGTCTCTTCACTAGAAAGAAAACACTAAGGAGCTAGGAATAGACTTCTGTCCTTCATCTTTGCATCCTCAATGCCTAACACATAGTAGGTGTGCAATAAATAGCTATGGCATGAATGAATGTAGGAATGGATGGATAGATGGGTGCATGAATGGATGGATGGATGGATGAAGGACTGGAAGGATGGAGGGATGAATGGATGGGTGGAGGAATGGATGGATGGAGGAATGGATGGATAGAGGGATGAATGGATGGGTGGAGGAATGGATGGATGGAGGAATCCATGAATGAAGGAATCAATGGATGGAGGGATGAATGCACGGATGGATGAATAGATGGAGGGAGGGAGGAATGGATGGATGAATGGATAGTGGAATGCCTTGAGGCACTTGAGGTACCTGACAGTGTAGCGAAACCAGTCCCATGCCACCATAGCTGATGGCCAACCTAAGGACACAAGCCTCATCTCTGGCCACTACCATGAACCACTTAATCAGTTAAGAAAACACTTACCTTACCATGTTTCATTGGGCCCTCACAATAGCTGTGTAAGAGAGGCCTGGCAAGAATTATTATGCCATTTGACAGCTACAGAAACTGAGTATCAAGATGGTAAGGCCTACCCATACAGCTCTTAAGAAGCAGAGTCAGGGGGAGAACTTAGCTATACATTTGAAGTTCCTTATATACAAACTCCTACAAAGTAATTAGGAATCACATGGGAAGAGTCTGAGATGTATTTTGTGGGTCTTAATGAATCACATACTAAATCATGTTTCCCTTTTTTCATTGACTGCTAGAAGGCTCAGGTCCCAATTTGCTTACTTCTTATAGGGCAAAAACTCCTGCTTTAATTTTGTAAGCTGCCTAATTCTTCCGGAGAGCTGGGATGGGGCAGAGGGCTTTGGAATGTGTGTGTGGAGCAATGGAACAGGAAAATAAAGCATGCAGTTAGACTCTTAGGGTCCAGAAGCAACCCATTCCCAGCTGCTCTATCCGTGAATTTCCATGGGCAGCTCCAATGTCATACTGAGCAAACACAGAGGAGGTCAGACAGGGTGGGGTCATCCATCCTCTTGCCCTCTCCACTAATGAGGCTGACCCTGGGCTTTGATGTGAGAATACACACCTCTCCAAAGTGGCCACATGACAGCTGTGGTCCCTGCCCACAGCTCAAGGTGATGTACATTCTCACTCTGGCACCCAGCCCTAAGCATCAAGGAAACTGGCCACAATGTGGGTGGTAGGGAGGTCCTGCTTCTTCTTTAGAGAGGATTACAGCAGCTTTCCACAACAACAGAAGTTGCCTAAAGGACCTGTCCTGGTCCCTTTGGAAAGCCACAGAGAGAACTATGGTGCTCAAGACTTCTGGTGCCCCAGCTGCCTGGACCTAGTTCTTCAGAGCCAGAAAGAGCACCTGGCCTGACTCTGCTGCACCACCATCCTCCAGAGCCCACAGACCACCAGCCAGCATGGCTCACTCTAAATCATATGCTGGAGTCCCCTGGCCGATAGCTGGATAAACAGTTGGCACCCTGTGAATGTTCCAGCTGGCCGCAACCTTGGCCGAGCCCCCCGAAGGCCCAGCATTAACCCCATCCAGCAAACTCCTTCTGATGCACAGCCAACCACCCACATAGCCCTCTTCGCCTCCTGCACCTGCAGACACCCAAGCCAAGCGTTTGCCTCCCTGTTACCCCAGGGAAAGTTTACCTGAAAAAATTGTCCCGGGGAAAGACTTCCTAGAAATCCATTCTGTCTGCCCAATAATTATGTTTCTCAGGGTTCAAGGCTCCTTCCGATCTGGTACTTGATGAACAAGTCCCTTTTTATGCCAATCATACCATTTAAGATTTTGTAAATATTATTCCAAACAAATCCATTTTAAAAGTCAATTGTAATTTGTCTTCTATGAATTTGTTGTACAAATACAATTGTATTGTGTACAAAAGATACTTGGTGCGGTATTGTTCAAAGTAACAGAAACTCATAACAACTTGATATCCTGAGTGAATCGATGTCGATACCAGGCTGGTTAAATAGATTATTGCACATAAAAGAATACTATGCAACTGGTAACAATGTAACTCTAGACTCAAGTCAATACTTCTAACAGCTACCTTCTTCTTTTTTAAGTGAAAAAAGCAGATTATACAAAATATCAATTGTGTAATTATTACATGATCATATGTGCAACAAAATACGATGATATAGTAACACATAAACATAGTCCTACCATATTATATGTAGATATAATAAGACTTTTTCTATTTTACTCTTTTCTATTTTCATATATTACTTTAATTTTTTGAATGTAATTATAAAGATAAAGCGAGGTGAGTTATTGATGAAAGGAGAGCTTAATTAAATTCACGATGAAAATAATCACAAAAATAACTTCATCACAAAGTATCAATAAAAAAGCCTCATTTTATACTTTCTAAAACAAAGCAAATTACCCATAAATTTAAAAGAATTCATTTGAGAGCAGGTTATAGCTGCACTCAGTCACAAGGAACGTGTGGAAAGAATCTAATGCTGTTTTGCAGTATATGAGATTCAGGAATCTTTCATCAATAAGTTCGACAAAAATCATTGCAGGGCTTCAAGAAGGCGAGAGGACCATTTGATCCAAGTTGCTCAGCTTGCAGACAAAGAAGAAATCTCAGTCCCGGAAGTTATGCAATATGCAGACAGCAGGGTGATGGGCTATGTCCTGGCCAGCATCCGGCATCTCCCTGGGGGACACCTAAGCCAGCCTACGCATCCACTCTGACATCCTCGATTTCTTTTCCCTTTTCTCTTCCAGCCGGTGGCTGTTTTCCAACCCCCACCTGACAACCCTAGCCCAGTGACCAGCACTTTATACCCCAGATCCTCTTCCTACTCAGCCACATCTTCCATGGAGGTAATCATGTATGGAGAGACTGACCTTCTCAAGATCACACAGCTGGTGAGGGTCCCAGATGGAACCTTCAGAGTACAAGCTGCTCCCTCCCTCCCAATTCCATTCACATTCAGAGGATCCTTCCTCCCTGAGTGGGAACTCACGGAGTGTTGCCATTCCTTCGTGCATCTATGGCCATGTGAGACAGGAGACAACTTCCCTTGCCTTCCAATGGAGTCTTGACCGAAATTCTGCCAGGCGAGGTGACCTCCACCCTAGCCACAGCACTGGAGAGGCGGGGTGATGCAGCCGCTCTCCAGTGAGGTAAACACTGCCGACTTCAGGGGTTCAGCGTCCCCAGACCCTCAGGACCAGTACTCCATTCCAGCTGGGCAGAGCTCCCCCTGCCCAGTGACGACCAGCAGCCAGGGTCGCCCAGGACAGCGGAAGGCATTCAGCTCTTGAAAGGAAGAGGGCGCCTTTCAAAGGCCCCGGCAGATGTGTGTGTCCTTGTAGGCACGTTTTCCCAGAGACATCTGCTCTTGCAATTTGCCCGCAACCTGGACGTGATCTCAGCCCAGGGTCCCAGAGAAGACTCGCTGCGTGGACCCTTGGCTCCTCTCCCCCAACCTCGGGCTTTTCAAACGGCCAACCTCTTTTCCCTCCTCAATAGCAGTTTGACTCCCTCAAAATGGAAAGCAACCAGGGTCGGTCTGAAGCCATTCTGAACTTGCTGTCTTATGGGATAAAAGGGTGGGGGGCAGGGCAGTCACAGAAGTTGGGTGGGAGTCTGCCTGGCAATGGGAGTGGCTCGCCCCTGCCTGTGTGCTTGGTGCTCTGATGTCATAAAGCACCCTCCGGGCCCTCCAGGATCTGCATTTGTCTTGTTACAGCATCAGCATCTGGAGTATCCAGCTGCCGCCTGAATGGGAATGGGTTTCTCCCCATCTGGAAAATGGGCAAAATCAGTCTTTACCAATCCAGCCACAAGGTAATGACTATAAGTCACCCAGCGGCACGGGCTGCTTTGAGATGCATGAACTCCTCTGTAGGAAGCCCACCACCTCTGGAGGGACAGCACACGAGCTCCCGGTGTCCCTCGTCCAGAGCCCTACCATAGCCAGCCTCTCCTGTGTGGGGGGCTGGGGGCCAGGACCATACTGGCCCTGCCTCGGTTTTGCTGAGCAGCCTCTGGCCAGCCACCCACCCTGTCTGAACCTCCGTTTCTACATGTGAAAGTAAGGGTGTTGGTTTAATTACCTTAGGGACTTGCGACTTTTGAATCAACATCACCTCGATACATCCCCCAAGGCCCGCAAACTCAATTTGTTGACAGATTTTGTCTACCCAGAAGAAGTTAACCTATTATGTAATAACTAGCTTATTATCCCATGCTGACTCATCACAGGCATATGTGGTGACCCGTTAGTGTCTGTGATAGGAAGAGGAAACCAGTGAAGCTAATACAATCCTTGCCAAAAACACTTGACATTTCTGTAAAGTTCAGCAGCCTTCTTTTTAAAACCGCATTGTTATTTTATATTTTCCAAGATGAAGATAGTCATCCTATTAAAAATGTAACATATACTCAATATCAAAATATAAAATAATGCCCAGGTATATAGGATAGATTTGGACTATAGGCTTCAAAATATTTCCATGCATATGTGTTATAAATGTGCATATTTTTACAAAAGTGAACTCTACCATATATATTTTCTCTAACTTAAGAAAACTTAATAGCATGCTGTTGGCAACCCTCCATGTTTATCCCCAGAAATGTATTTTATTGTTCAAGTGCCTTATCAAATGTCAATAGAGCCCTATCGCTGGAGACCCGGGGTTCCTTCCATTGCTCCCCTCCCGCATACGCCAGTGTGTTCAGCATCTGCATGGCTTACTGTAGGCACATATTTAATTACTCACTTACATTCATTTCTAGAAGTGGAATTGATGCTTCGGATCACACGTCCTTTCTAAAAAAGTATTTTACTTTTTTCCAAAAAAAAAAAAAAATGTTACCATGGACGGTACTGCATTATGAAACCAAGTTACGTACTCAACTGTACCCCCCCATCATCAGCGTCTAAGATTGGGGGCGCCTCCTTGCTTCCTTGGTGAAATCAATTTTTAAATTATATATTTAATACATAAAAAGTCCTATCCGAAACGATTCATAAGATGATAATTGCGAGACAATGACTCTCAGGCTACCTTCCACCCGGTGTGAGAGGCAGACTCCACAGCATTTTTACAGGTAAATGCGTGCCTTTTACTTGTTAATTTAAAATGACTTGAGAAGTCATGGGCCATCTGTGCCATCTCTCCAGGGTCTAGGATGTCAGGGAAGGTAGATCGGACACTGCAGTCTTGGCCATCTCCGCAGTCACAAAATACTGCTGGTGGTCCATCCGTCTGTCCCTCCTTCCACCTGACCGTTTTTCATTCATTTTTGTCTGGGGTGGGGCACAGATGCCTGCCATCTCCCCACATGGTGAAGATTTATTTAGTCGTAGTAATTATTTTTAAGAAGCTTTCAAAGGCAGGATTAAGGTCTCTCGGGAGCCCCCGGGCTGCAGCTTGCTCTCCGAATCCCGGGTCACAGCAGCCCCACTCTGCACAGAGAACCCCGCTCTGCCTCTGCACAAACTTGATGTTGGTTAGTGTGCTCTTCCCTGGACTCCTCCTCCGACCTGCTCCTTGAACCCCGGCAACTACTCAGAAGTCAGTAGCCTGGTTCCTTTGGACCAGATCCCTAAATTCAAGCCAGATAAACGTGTGCATGCACACAGGCTTGGTGGCACATGTGGGACCCCTGAGCTGGCAGCATCCCTGACTTAAGCTTCTGCACCAGTTAGCAGCATCGGGGAGGACAACCATGTCATCCAGCCAGCCATGACTTCCGGCTGTCTATGAGAATCTGGTTGTCAACGGCTCTAAATGTAGCTCTAAATATAAACAAATGTATTGGGGCTGGATCAGCATGGCACATAGCTGGCAAGAATGTGGGCTTCGCAAGGCAGGGAATTTGTCTGCTCTGTTCCCTATTTTAGATCCACTGACTGGAAGAGAGCCTGGCATACAGCAGGTGCTCAATAAATACCTGCTGAGGAAAGGTTGTGTGTAAACATCTAATCCGTGAACATAGGTTACCTGCCACCTGCTTCCTCATTCCTCATCGTTGTACCCAAGGGAGCATCCCCAAACCCACCCCCATCCCTAGTCTGCGTTCTGGTCACGACTGCAGATGAAGATTGTGGGGGACTAAACCTCCCAGTGAAGTGTGCAGTGCACCATGGGACCTTCTGCTTGGAGGTGAGCTGGGGGTGAAAGGACACCTACCTGATGACCATGGAGAAGTGACATTTAAAAGCCCTTGGGCTGAGAAAGTTCTTCCCGTGATGAGCAAGTTCTAGAATGGGATTTCTGAGTTTCTCAGCGCCCCCGCGAGCCCCATCGCCATCCCCGCTCAGCATGATATGATTCCGCAGTGAGCTTGGGAGAGCCCGGCTTCCTGCCGCAGGAATTCTCCGTCCCAGCTCCCTTTCCACAAAGGCAACTTGACAACAGCCTTCTGGTGCCCCTGGACTTGCTCTCTCCTGGAGACCAGGACGCCCACACTGTTGTGTGTGTCTCAGCAATGGGTCCCGGAAAGTGAGTCTAACTGCTCTTGGGAGTCATGTCGCCCTCGGAGGTCTCAGGGGTTCTTTCCCACGACAGGGCTGCCTACCTTCCAATTTTACATTCAGCTGTGAGGGTTCGTGCCATCCCCGGGCCCTCCTCTCAGGAGCTGTGTCCAGCAGGCTGAGGGACAGAGGACCTCGTGGGCCTCCAACCTGGTGCTCACGTACCCGTGGCACGTGACTTTCTAGAATGCACCCTCGCAGACTGCCCTGGTCCTGAATGCTCACTGATGGGTTCCCCGCGCAGAGACGGACGCCTGGCAACCGGTCACAACTCTGATAATACACTTTGAGGCGTAGAGAATGCGGTCATGGGCAGATCCCTTTCTTTCTCCAGGCCTCAGTCTTCCCATAAAAGTTGCAGTTTAGATGAGCTCTTTGGTACTTTCTGGCTCCCCAAGCCCATAATTCGAGGTTCCAGCGTGCTCACCCATGGACCATGGAAAGTGTGAGGGGGTCCCTCTTCTATTCGACTCTTTCCTCAGCCTGGTCTGAGAATACAGTGGTTAGACCCTTCAGCCAAAGACTTCCCCAGAAAGCAGGGCCCTACATGCCAGCCGCACCCTACCTCAAAAAAACTTCATCCATAAAAACCAGGAAGTCGTCGCTCAACCAACAACGGAAACAACCAGTAAAAACCATTTTGCTTTATAAGGAGTTGCTGGAGGAAAACAAACAAACAAACAAACAAACCCTAAAAACCTCTCCTAAATAGGTCCACACTCCACACTTAAAGCCAAAGTCTTGGGGCCTAACCCTGCTGAGGAGATGGAGAGTGTTTCCCTGTCCTTCCCCAGGTGTCCAGGAAGGACACCTACCTGATGACCATGGAGAAATGACATTTAAACACCCTTGGTTTCTTGCTTTGGGCTGAGGAAGTTCTTCCCGTGATGAGCAAGTTCTAGAATGGAATTTGAGTTTCTCGGCGCCCCCTTGGTTTCTGTGGGAAGAGCAGAATGCATGAAGGCAGAGTAGGTAGCGTTCAAGAGCACAGACGCTGGGGTCGGACGCCTGCCCCTGACACCTGGCTTGAATGTGACACATGCCTGAATGTGGACCAGCCAGGGGCGTGGGCATCCCTTTTTGCTGGGGCGCCAGCCTGGCCATGTCTGCATCCTGGGCCTCCGTGCTGGGGCACTCTTCCCCCCTCCTCCTGGGTATTTCATTAAGGCTCCTTCAGTACATGGTGGGGGAGGTGGGGGTAGACAAACAGGGGCGGGAGCGAAAAGGTGTGGGAGCCCTGAAGCGCTGTGTTCGACGCATTCAAGACATGAGGGGCGTGCGGGGTCTCTGGTCCTGCCCCTTTGTCTGGCCTTGGACAGCACCTCTGACCACGTCTGGGTTTGCAGTCTTCGAAAACCAGGGTCCATCAACAGGCAGGAATATTTCTGACTAGAATACAAGCCCGGAGTCCCAATCTTTCCTTCAGCGACACTTGCTGAAAATTGTCATATCACAACCGTGATGGCCATATCACAACAAGCGATGGCCAAGAATCAAATCCAGAGTGGAGATTTGTCACCGAATTTCTGAGGGGAGCCACTGGCTTTTAGGGGAACTGGTCCCATGAGTCCACAAAACAGCCATGAATAGGGCAAAATGCCTCAAGGTTGCCAGGGAAAGGGAGACAAATGTGCTTTGTGAAATTTATAGAACCTCATCAGGTCCTTGTCTGTCCTGCTATTGTCCAAATTCAAAGCTTCACTTGTAACTCTCATGTTTCGTATGATGAGAAAAGAATCTACAATTTCTGCTTTGTTTTGAGAAGGGATGCAAATGACCCAAGTCCGAAGAGTTAGATTGGTCCATTCTCTAGGTTATAATCGGAGGCCAGGTTAAATTGGAAAAGTTTACTGAATGGCTATAGGAATGAATAAACAAAGATGAGAGGGGGGAGGAGGGAAGGAAGGAGGGAGGG